>JANHFP010008883.1:202124-215007 GCA_032468135.1 Calamaria suluensis | reverse complement strand
TTCAAAACTGCTAGTTTGGCAGAAGCTGGGACAAGTAACGGGAGCTCACCCCATAACATGGCACTATGGATTTGAACCACTGAACTGCCAACCTTCTGATCGACAAACTCAGCTGCCTTACCCACTGAGCCACCGTGTCCCTATGAAGTATATATACAAGGGTTATAATTGATCCATTTATGAATTATAATTGATTTCATGATCAAGCATAAATTTAGTGGTGTACATCTAATTCATATTACCAAATAATATATTTGGTAATAATATTTCCAAATTAAAGAAAACGTTAAGGTGACATGATAATATGACTTTATTATAAGTCAATCTTGGTGAAGTGCAATCTATAAATAGTATAGTATAATATAAATAGTAAGATAGTATAAATAAAAAATGGAACTGTGAAGAAAAAAAGACATATTATATCAGACTCACAGACTTACCCTTGGAATAAAAACAGATTTACGTAATTATAACTTTTGGTGAGGAAATTGCCAAGTACACGGGTTGGGTAGCCACAACGTATCTGATATGCCGATAATCCAAAATAAACACATTTCACAAAATACCAAAGCTGGGCAACTAGGTTTTGACTAAATTTCCTATAACACAAAACACAGATCAAGAAAACAAATGCATTTTTATACGCCTTCCAAAGAATGAATACTTTTGATATTATTTAAATGTGGTAAAGCTAACTCATTTCTTTTCACATCTATTACCTTTTTCATTGGTTCAATACAAACATTCATAAGAGATGAATTCTATCATTATGCAGATGAACAGGTCACTTTTAAAAAAGTAATAAATAATAAAAGTAACAAATGAAATAATTTCAATACAATGCATTTACCTCTCTGTTACTCCAGGCAAGATAAAGAACATCCAAAAGTGTATGCCGAAAACAAGGATAACCTGAAATATGACTTTTCCCATGACTGTCTTTCTCAGGTACAGTGCCCGATCTACTACCATGGTTCCAAACTGAATTAGTACCATCACTAAGAAGGCCCCTGGGACTTGGTCTTCTGATAATGAAGAAGTAATATCTGCTGCTGCTGAATGTTTCTGTGAAGAAAATAGGACGAAAACAGAGGAAGCAAAATTATTTCTTGTAAAAATAATACTTATAAAAATATTTACATTTACTCAAGCACATCAATTCTTATTAACATACCCCAAAAGCCCAGAATCCAAAGACAATGATAATGAAGTCCACAGTATCAGCTAGGAACATCAAGACATAAACATCTGTCACAGCACTGTATTCCGGGTGGATAAGATTGTAGAAAAACTGCCTGATGGGCAGATATATTTGAAGTGTCCTGAAATAATACAAAAGTCACTCTCATTGTTACAAAGTAATTTTGTGGGAAAATGCGCATGCTCAGAATTTCATTTGCTGCCTCATGTATACTATATGAAGCACAATATGGAGGCCTTGATTGTCCTCACTCTTGATCTATTCCTGTCTCCAATTGTAGAGGCAAGTATATAACAGAATTCCTTTTAGTGAAAACATGCAAGGTAAAGGTTTCCCTTACACATATGTGCTAGTCGTTTCCAACTCTAGGGGGTGGTGCTCATCTCCGTTTCAAAGCTGAAGAGCCAGCGCTGTCTGAAGACGTCACCGTGGTCATGTGGCTGGCATGACTAAAACACGGAACACTATTACCTATCTTTTTTACTTGCATTTTTACATGCTTTCGAAACTGGTAGGTTGACAGAAGCTGGGACAAATAACGGGAGCTCACCCCATTACATGGCACCAGGGATTCGAACTGCTGAACTGCTGACCTTAAATATTTTTAAAATATTTTTCTCTTGATATGATCCTAATCAATGTACAGATAATCCTCATCTATCAACCATTCATTCAGCAAAGTTTACAACCATTTACAATCTTCTGAGTCACATTAATACCATTACAGTCAGTAAGTGTTGACGTGTCCCTTACTTGTGTTTTTTTCCCTCTTGCAAAGCAGAGCTCAGAGAAGAAGGGATTACAAGAAAGTAAGTAGCCAAATAATGGGGAATTTACCAGGCTGTTTGTAGAGTGTACTGGTGGCTGCTGGAGCCAGCACATTCTTTTAAAGCAGGGGTGTCCATCTAGGCAAATTTAAGACTTGTGGACTTCAACTCCTAGAATTCCAAAGCCAGCAAAGCTGGCTGGAGAATTCTGGGAGCTGAAATCCACAAGTCTTCAAGTTGCCAAGTTTGGACACCCCTGTTTTAAAGCATATTCCCCACTGTGTTCCTGTTTACTGTTTTGTAATATCTCCTTCTCCAATTAATGTAAATGCAAACATAATTTACCATTTTGTTAATTAGAACTGTGCAGGAGTGGGCATTCCAAAGGACAGAGAAGTTGTAGGAAGCAGACAAAAGCAGAAAGTGTGAAATTGATTCAGTTCAAGCCATAAAGCACAGTTGTAGTGGCATGATTTCTCACTGCTTCACTTAGCAATGGAACTGCCAATCCCAATTGTAGTCACTAAATGATAACTGCCTGTAATTGATTCCTCCAAGGAAAAAGTAGGACTCCTTTCAAAATGTTTCAGGTTAAAATTGCCATGGGAGTTGTATCTGCAGATATCTAAGTTATCAAGTAATTCCTTTGTTTTAGGATATTTCACTTCTTCCAGCACATATAATTTAAGCACACAAATAACTTCAAGCCTTGATATGGAAGAGGGATGTTAAAAACTTGATGTTTCTATGGATGCCTGATAGATTCTTCATATATGCAGAAAATGATTTATTAATTTTGTTAGAAAAAAATAACCTTAAAATAATAGTTTGGTGGTGGACTGTTTGTATTTATTGTTGGAAGGAAAGAAGGAAGGGAGGAAAGAAGAAAAGAAGGAAGGAACTAAGGTAATTGAAGTCTTAGTGATTTAGTATTGGAATGTGTCCCTAATACACTGAATGGAAAAAAAATATGTTTCCCATTTTCCTGAACTCTTTTCTTACTACATGGCAATCAAGCATATAGGTCTGCCTAGCAATCAGTGATGAGCTGCAGCTCATTTATGTCATAAAATGGATACAGATTTCCTTCTGGTCCCTTCCACATTTTGAACATGTTCTGGATTCAGCATTTATTTCAATAAATCTAATATGTGTAATTACTCACTTTTTAATTGTAAATGCCTTTGCGATGATATATTGTTCTCTCAGTTTTTCCATCAGAAGCTCTTTTCTTGACTTCCTTTTTATGCTTGACACACTGCTTCCTTTTTGACTACTGTTGCGGGTGCTGGTACTTCCTGAAAATACAAGTGGAGAAAGAATTATTGCACTTCTAAGGGAAAGCGCAAAAGAAAAGGGAAAAAAAATCTGGGTTTGCATATCCCTTTTTTTTCCTACACTATTAAAGAAATAGGTTCCTTTAAACTAAAATTAATACAAAAAATCAAGACTCAAGATGTGAAACAAAAGATGAATTCCTTTTTATCAAACAAAACAAGCAGAAAATCTCTCTCAGATTATTATTACTCCTGTGCTTGGAATCATTTTAACTTGTAGTGAAGACCAAAAAGGCAAAAACATGCTGATGCATTCTTCTGTCTTGAAAACCCACCTTTCATTCACATTATTCAGCAACTAGGGAACGGAAAACATTTAATTCTAAAATTAAACTACTGGTGGCGCAGTGGTCAGAATGCAGTATTGCAGGCGAACTCTGCCCGTAGTTTGGAATTTGAGCCAGACGGGGCTCAAGGTTGACTCAGCCTTCCAAGGTCAGTAAAATGAGGAGCCAAATTGTTGGGGGCAAGAGGCTGACATTGTAAACTGGCCAGAGAATGCTGTAAATCACTTTGGAGCAGTATGTAAGTCCATGATGGCAAACCCGCATGCCAGAGGTGGCACACAGAGCCCTATCTGTGGGCACGCACACCATCACCAGCTGCTCTTCTGATTTCCAGCATGTGCTTGCATGCAGGCCAGCTGGTCTTTGTGTGTGTCGCAGCGCCAGAATCCTGAAGACTGGCTAGCCAGATATAAGTCTAAGTACTATTGATATTGCTATTAGATGTGACTTGATTGGATAATGAAATGTTGGCAAATAACAACTAAGCTCAGAGAGCACCAGGGTTTCACATTGTACTTCTAAAGTTATTTCATGTTATTTCAAACTGACTTTTTTTAGACAACTCAAGGTGGCAAATACACCTAATATTCTTTCCTCCTCCTGTGAGATGGGTTAGGCTGAGAGACAGACCCAAAGTCATGCCTAAAAGGGGACTAGAATTCACAGTCATCTGGATTCTAGTGTGGTGCTTTAATCATTATACCAAACTGGCTCTCTTCTATACATTTAGATTTATAAATATACCTTAAACTGTAAATTTAGGGGTGAAATGCTCCCGGTTCGGACTAGTTCGGTAGAACCGGTAGCGGAGATTGGGGCTGGTTCGCAGAACCGATAGTGATCGCTGGCTGGCCACGCCCCCAAAACGATCCACGGCCCTGCCATGCTTGCCTGCCTTCCTTGCTGCCTTTTTCTGCAGCATTCCCCTCCCCTCTTTGGATCACCCTGCAAGGGAGGTCTGCCTTTGCAGAAACCAGGTGGACGGTTTGTACGGAGGATTAGTGGGGGGGGATGCACAGCCCTCCAGGCTGGAGAGTAGGGCAAGAGAATGCTCCGAAATTAGCTTGGGCAGAATGATGTGAGTGAGCAACATGCATGATGTCAACTTGTCCATGCCCACCAAACCATGCCCAAGTCATGCCCATAGAACCGGTGGCAACAATTTTTAGATTTCACCCCTGTTCCCTAACATATTGCAATACATCTGTAGCTGTCAATCCTTGTTTTCCCTGACTATATAGAACCTGTCACTCTGACAAAGTGGATATTTCCTGGAGCTAGGAACATCCTTATTCCCAAATTGTTCTCCTTTCTGCCGTCGTCTAGAATATACACTGTGAGTGGTACCCTGCCTTACCATACTTGACTGACATTCTAATATCTAAACATCATTGTGTGGCTTCTTTGTTTATAACAATATGCAACTGCTCTGAAAAAGCCAAAGTATTCTGATTGGTAATGAGCATTATGAAAATCAGAGAAAGTGTCAGGAAGCAGTCTTACCAGAATGAGTCTAATTAATTACATTTGTAATGATCCTACAGTGAGTTTGCAATTTGTAGGCATATCACTTCCTGCTGTGTGTGCGTGTGCATGTGAGCACACACACACACACATACATGCACACTCACACAAGAGGAACAGTAATGGCAAGTAATCATGCACATTTGTAAATGGTCTTTGGATTTGAATATCTCAGTATTAGTGACTGATTACTTGAAATTGCCTCATTTTCTTCTGAGTATATGGTTTATGCAGAGTTAGAGCACAGTTTTAAATTGATAATATTTTATACTTGATGAGTCTATACCACTTGAACTGAATAATGTTTGATTTTAATACCAATGTCTCCGGTATCTATCAAAATTTTCATGAGAACCAACCAGCCAGAATTAACTACTGTTAACTCAAACTGCAATTCTGAGGATACCTCCTGAAAATAAATGTCTTTGAACTCAGAGAGATTTGCCATTATGAATATATATTCAAAGGAAGGATGTATATATCCTATCTGCTAGTATATCTGCTAGTATATTGACTTGTGTCTTGGTTTCAGTGATTGGCAATGTTGGATGACAGAATAGTAGGGTTGAATTTGGAAAGAATTGACAATCATGTAATCCATCTCTAGAGTAAAAGAAAAGTTTTTGCCAGACAACTGAGTGGATGTGTTGGAGACATAATGAAAGAATTCAATGGCAGATGTATCTGGAAGGTCAAACTAAATGATCTCAACATTCCTTTGAGATCTCAGAATCAATGAATTGTTGGTATGACAATAGGGTGAGAACTGGTTCCTAACCTTTCACTGTGTCCACAACAGATAAGAAATAAGCATCTTTTGAATGATATTAAAAGGGCAGAGAAAGAACAGGTAGAAAAGATTAAATGTTGGGCCCGAAAAGATTCCTCAAATGTTTCATCTTTACTAAAGGTCAAGTGACAGAACTCCAAAAGATAACTATCAGGAAGGCTGACTTTATTGGGCCTAGGGAAATGAAGTGTCACACTTATATTTTATTTCTCATGGTTGGGGAAAGTTATCTTTCTCAAATGAAATGGTGTGGCCATGAAAATGTACTGAGAAGGGCAAATGCATTAGCAAACAAATTAGCCATAACAGCAAGTCTAATCATCTAGTTAGATTTATTTTCAAATTCAGTCAAAGGACCAGAAAAAAGAAAAAAAATGTCAGTTTTATTTCATTCATAATACACTTGAAAGGCATGTTGCCATGTTTGTTAAATGGGCCATAATAAACCCACTGAGCTATAGGTCACAATCCACAAATCCATGCTGTGAAGGGAAAATCACAGATTTGTTGCAAAGCCTTCAGAGCAAGTTTCACTAATCTGGAACTCTCACCGTCTAGTTTAGCAACCTAGCCAACATTTTGTATCTAATATAATGACTTAGACTCATAATCAGAGCATTGGGACAAACAACATGTTGGAAACCACAGTAAAACGTTTGTGGTGAATGTATGACCCATATAAAACATATTTTATGGATATATTTTGGATTAAGCTACAGTAGAGAGGAGCAATTTCTGTGGCTCAGGAATCAGTAAAAACATTCAGTAAAGTTAATTGACTTGTTCTGGCCAATTATTTACTAGGAGTTTTCATTAGGGTGGTTTATGAGAAAGGAACACTATTTTTTTTTGTGTGTACATGAGAAAACGAAATTAAGTCAGAATTTTTTTTAGGATACATGCTTCTTTCAGATGATGATTAAATTTCATCTTTTTCTAGTACCTTTAGCCAGCCCTCCTTATTTAACTGCTGATATTTACATTCATTTAGTCAGTTATTTGCTTTCTGTTCTACACTCTAGCTAAGAGATGCATCTTTTTCATATCAGGTTCAGGGCTTGGGCACTGCCTACTAGACATATGTACCCAGATTCCAGTACAAACTGGTCTGTCTTCAATGCCGGGTAACAGTTCTTTACATCAGGTTTTCATACACCATAAACTTGCAGAGCCACAGGATTGTTAACCAACTACTCAGGTTTTTTTAATTTAGCCCATTTGGAATCCTACATGCAGATTTGCAAAAATGGATCCTACTGTATTGCATTAGGCTTTCGAATGCTGCTGCCACAGCAACAGAAATCACCTATAGTGAGTTTACATGCATTCAATTTCTCTCTTAAACACTGGTATTATGCACTCTACTTGGCACTGCTTCCCTTTCCTTACTAACTTCACAGACTGTTAGCAGCTAAGTGACAGTGGAATGCTTCTTGTATCTTTTATTCTTTTCTTCCCTGCTGTTAAGCCATTGATTTGGGAAACTCATTAATTTAAACATCAGGGGGAAAAAAGATTGTAAAATCAGAGTTGGTTGAAAATTATGCCTGAACTAGAAAATCCTACTTTGGTCTGCACAGATTGTTGGAATATATATATTCTCAGTAATTCCTTCCTCATTCTGACCTTCCTTGATTACATGGGAAAGTTTCAAGGAAGACTATAATTCGAGCTGAGATTACTCAGATGTAGAGGACAATGCACTATGCTTTCATTTAAGGGACTATATGTAGAAGTTATGGTTGTGAAAGTTGGACCTTAAAAAGAAGGGGATAAAAATCATCTCATTTGAGCTATGGTGCTGAAGAAGGCTTCTGTGTATAGTAAAGGTGACCTTGGACAGCAAAGGTGACCAACAAGCAAGTACTGGAGTGCATAACACTAGGTATATCACTGGAAGACAAAATCACAAATTATGTTTCACTTATTTTGGCCATGTTATGTAGGGAAATTCGCTGGAGAAAGCAATTGTATTAGGAAAAGTTAGTGATAAAAGGAAAGTAGGTCTTAAAAGAATACAATGACTGGACACCATCAAATAGGAGTCATTGTGTTGAAGATGATAGTGGTCTTGGGACCCTAACTTTTTTCCTACTTTGCAGTTATTACCTCATAAGATGGCAATGGCCAATGCTGTGGTGAAAAGAAATGTTGAATACCAACATTTATAGATCTTCAGCCCACAGCAATGTTAAATCCAGATTTAGGATAGGATCGATTCACTGGGAACCTGACACAGAAGAAAAATAATATAAATCCTTGCAAGATTCTTATTATTGTTCTTTTCTCCAGTTTCCTATGGAGATAGACATTCTAGATTACTATTCTGCTTCTTACAGAAATTCAGAAAATATATGTATGCATAAATTAGATAATTAATCAAATCTTTGTTGTTGCTGTTGTTAGTTGCAAAGTCGTGTCCAACCCATCGCGGCCCCATGGACAATGTTCCTCCATGCCTTCCTGTCCTCTACCAAATTTTTATTATAGTTCAAAACCAGCATAAGAGGAAGAGGTGCAGTAAATTAAAACAAATAAAATAAAAAGTGCACCAAAGGCTACAAAAATAATAAAAAGCTAAAAACAACAGAATTATATATCAAAAAGAAAAGTATAAAAGAAATTTAAAAGAAGATGTAGGGCATAGGGGAACATAAACCTTTGTATACAGCAAACTATGACTATCATGGTTACAGACACTAATGAACTAAATGCCCATTGATGCTAGATCATGTGATGGATTTTTTATACTGCTGTGCGGAATCTGGCAACATTATATGTTGTAGCAGAATTAATATCTAAGTGCATGAACAAGTTGTACAATTGTTCTATGTGCCCTTGGGTATGTATGCAATAACAATAAGATGAGAGTAGTACAAATGCCTCTATAATATAGGCGCTGGAGGAGTATATACTCTGTTGTATCTATATGTCCTGAGACAGAGGAGTATTGTCTCTCCAGGTAGGGAATGTTCATATAGCAGTCTTTAAGGATAACTGTAGGGAGGCTTCGACAATGTGTCAGAATAAAGGCCTTCTGCTGGTTAGGCAGTTTGAGGGTAATTAAGTATGCCATGGGAGGCAAGATACCTGTTGAATTCACTGGCAATAAACTTTTGAGGTCTGGTTAGCACCAAATGGAACTTTGTGTTTTCTATTTAATGAGTGCTTTATCCTACCATATCCCATGCTGAGCAGAAAACGAGGAGAGAAGCACATGGATGAAATTCTAGTTGTCACTACCTATTTGCATGTGGCCTGAAAGTCACCTCTCATATTTAATGGGTCAGATTAAAGGAAGATACAGGATTGTTTGAGCCAAAAATTGAGTCACCCACACTTTAGTCTTCATTTTCATGAGGCATATCTCTTGTTTCAGGATGGCATCAGAGACATATTTTGGTATTTGAAGAGCCAGTCTTAAATATTTGGATTAAACAATGGCACAAAATTGGAGAATGGCCACAACTGGGCACTGTACAGGAGTTGTGCTATTGGCTTCACATTGAACAATTTGTGTACTGCAGGAATATAGTGGCTACCTCTTATCTTGAGGAATTTAAGGATGGCAGATCCTCTGTGGATTTTCAGCAATGTAGTCCCTATGGGGTTTCCTGTAGTTAGCAGAGTGAAGGACTACTGGGAAATAGAAGATCTACTCAATCCATCTTCCAGGAGTGGCTCTTGGGACTTTTGGCAAATGCCATGGTTTTGATTTATTACTAGTTGTATTCTATATGATATTCTCTGCAATACTGGGTTAGTGGACTCAATGTTCATTTAAGGCCAAGAGGTGTTCTTGAAAACATTGCTGCATCATCTGCATCAAGGGGGTGTACCACTTACCTTTACTACTGGTTCTCTTGATCTCGCAGTTGAGATCAGCATGCCTTGCGCGCTCTATACATGCGTAGTAGAACACAGGCAGAATTCTTTGCACACCTGCACCCCTAACGTGCTGTCTGCACATGCACACAGAGGAAAGTCTACTGTGCATGGTCACAACAGTTTGGGAGATGTGAGGCGTGCGCAATGAACTCTGTCACACCAATTCAGCTGCCAGAAAAAAAAGAACAACTCCATAAAAATCACACAGGGGCGTTCAGGAGAGCCCAGCTCGCAAACGGTAAGAACTGGTTTCATGATTTCTTCAGGTCAGTGCTACCGGATTGCACGAACCAGTCCGAACCAGGGGCAACCCATAATTGATCTGCATAAAGTAGAGAAGAGATGTGTCTTCCAGAAAATATTGAAGGACGGAAACTCCGTGTTGTGGAGATGGCTTATCTAGGAGTGATATAGAAATTGAATAAGAGTGGGACCTATTTGTTAGCATGTTTCTCAGTTGCAACGATACTGGTTACATGACCCTTTGGATGGCATCTTAGTTTGAGTGATGTCAAATTAGATAAAGGAATAAATAAATTGGATCTGTTACCATTTAAAGACATAAAACAAAATATACTTGCATTCTTGCTACTGTTTGCCAGAAAAAACATTTGAGTGTGGCTTCTTCTTTATTGTCATTCTTCTCATTTTTAATTATGCAACTTCATGCTTTTAAGATAACCCTGTTCTCTACAGAATTATACTATGTCTTAATTCCTTCTAATCGTACTCCCTAAAGATTTTACAGTCCAAACTTCAAACAAATTTGAAGAAGATGAAGGCATGATAACTGTCAGTTTCTAAACACCAGTTAATGAGGAAGGGGCCAGGGTTCCTCTGAGTGGCTGGATCTTAAATTGTTTAGCAGGTTAATGATTATTTTAGGGGACTTTTGTTTAATTTGCAAAGGAAAAAAAACTTTTAACACATAGTTTTAAAAGTGCTGAGCTTTCTTATTTAAGATGTAGAAGCACGTAGCAACCTGAAGAACATTCATGCAGATTAAGTGCTCTTTAGAGTATTAGAAACCATTTAATCTGTATAAATATGCTTTAGGGTTGCCTGGTTTTTACAACACCTTGAAAAGGAGCTGCAACGGAGAGGGAGTTGTGCAAAGCATTTATTCAAAAGAAGATATATAATCAAACTAAGCTTTCGAATGACTAATGTCACTACAGTACCTTATTTTTATGTGTTTGTACCTCATTTGCTCTTTATTACTGTAAGTGATAAACCAGATATCATATTGTACACCCTATTACATTGAAAATTCAATTTTTGTAATGACTGCTTCTCTTGATAAGCTTGAGCTATGGTTTTACTGTTTTACTGAGAAAACCAATGCTCCAGGAAGGATTTTGATATTGAAATGTAAATAGTGCTTGCCAGATAGTTTACTGTATATTCTAACTTTCTTCCGTGCTTTTAAACTTTTGTTGAATTTACTCTAATTATTAATGGCATTGCAAGGACTGCATGGCACTGTTCCAAGCAATCTTTGAACATTAATTATTTTGCTTTCCCTCTTATACTGAATACTACTTATTCCACTAATCCCCTATACTATGGTTTATTTCCAAAAATAGACTATGCATTTGTTATCGAGTATTCCAAAGGCTAGATTATATACTCAGAGAAGAATCCATGTTCTAAATTTAATAAATGTGGTTATGTGTCAGTGTGTTGTTCAAGGATTTAGTAATATATTTTAGATACCATTTACAACCAACAATGAAAAGGAAAGTTTGTTTCACTTTGGATGTAACCTTTGGCTATGAATTCTGGACCTATTATCAGGGAAGGAGATATTCACTCCAATGCTGAATCAGCTCTCATAAATTTTAGCTATCTAGGCGCCTGCCTTAGCTCAAGAGGTAGATCATAGCCGAATTACAAGGAAGACCCATTGTCACTGGTAAAAGAAGCCAGACTTTTAATCTACCCACTAGTACTTGTATGTTAAGAAATGAATCCAATTTACTTCAATGGGGATTACTCAAATCTCTGATATTCAGGAGTAGGTATTTTTTTGTTACTTTTTACCTCTGTGGTTGTGAAGATGAAGTTATTGACAAATCCTTGTTTGGTTTAGCCCTTAGAAGAGCTTTCCCATTCCAAAATGATATTGTAGGGTTGAATTTAGGGATATTTTGATCATAAAAGGCAGGCCAGGAATCATTGTATAATCATCAATTAGCAAGATATTATATAGAGAAAATGAGAGTTCTAGTCCTTGCTGAAAGGGCTGGTATTTTAAACAAGTAAGTTTGTTATAAAGTATGTAGTAGAGAAAACTTGTTGTTTATGAAACTACAGCCATGCAGGTCTGACTCACATTTAAAGCTTAGAAACTTAGATTTGGGAAAATGCATCACTTAGAAGCATAGAAGCAATTGGGACCTGTTCCTACCCAAAATATATCACTGGCTCCTTTGCTCTTTGGCTTTCTATCTAGGGAACTTTAAAAGACCTTATTATTTTTTGTTACTCTGATGCAAGAACTATGGAATCATACTGAGAATGTGCAAACAAAGATAAAATAGATAATCCATACTGAGTGTTACTCCTCGGATATATTTGGCTTTCAACTCCCATAATTTTCAATCATATAGTATTTGATCCTGTTGGCTTGGGACTATGACAGTGGTATTCAGCAGGTTCTGACCAGTTCTGGAGAACCAGTAACAGAAATTTTGAGTAGTTTCGAGAACTGGTAATTACCACCTCTGACTGCCCCTGCCCTCATCTGTAAAGTACCAGCTGAACAGGAGGAAATGGGAATTTTGAAGTAACCTTTCCCTAGAGTGGCATGGGAATGGATATTTTACAGTATTCTTCTCCTGCCATACCCACCAAGCCATGCCCCACAAGCCATGCCACACCCACCTAGTCAAGCCCACAGAACAGGTAGTAATTTTTTTTTAATCCCACCACTGGACTATGAAGCAGTTAAATCCACTTCTTCAAGAGGACATTAGAATTATTATAATCTAAGTCAATGGTTATCTAGACCTATATATGCGAAATACCACTGACTGACTGACTGACTGACTGACTGACTGACTCACTCACTCACTCACTCACTCACT
>JANHFP010008883.1:158353-171027 GCA_032468135.1 Calamaria suluensis | reverse complement strand
TTATTATTATTATTATTATTATTATTATTATTATTATTATTATTATTATTATTATTATTATTATTATTAGCATCATTTGTGCCATTGTTGGAAAGGCAGAATTCTTTGTTTAGGGTATGTGTTACTGGGTGGGATGATATTTAGAACAGGTTTATCAAACTGTTTTCTATCAAATACTTGGGAAAAATTGTTGGAGTTCCATGGGAAACTAAGAAAAATAATGTTTATTTGAACATAGCCAACCTTCTATCTTTAGAGATTGTTCTCTTGATCAGGACTTCCATGTATAATTTTTTTTATTATCAGATTCCATAGCCTGGAAAGTTTGAAAATCCCTGCTCTAAAACCATAGAAGTTCCTTTATTTGGTCAGTATCAATGCACATTTAGGATGTAGTGGTACAGTGGTTAAAATGCAGTAGTACTGCAGGCTAATTCTGCCCACTGCCAGGAGTTTGATCCTGACCAGTTCAAGGTTGACAGAGCATTCCATCCTTCTGAGGTAAGTAAAATGCCCCTCAAGATTTTGGGGGCAATATGCTGACTGTAAACCATTTAGAGAGTGTTATAAAGTACTATGGAAAGTACTTTATATAAAGTACTTTATATAAATTAGTGCTAAGTGGAGCACCAAGGATATAAAAAGAGTTTCATCTGAGCAGTTCTATTTGGGGTAAAACATTATTTCAGATTCCAAGTTGTTTGCAGACTGAAATGTGAGAGCTAAAGACTGTAGGGCCACAATCAAAGAATCTGAGAGCATACAATAGCATTATCTAAATATTGCAGTCCCCACAATTTGTAGGGCTGAAAAAGCCTTCTCTATAAAAATGAGAGCAGAAAAGGTGAAGTTTAAACTCTGGAGTTGCCAAGCGCATAAGCTAAATTCCTAGATTCCTTCAGTATCTGATCAATTTTTTTTATAAGACCATATTTCACATCAGCAATAAAAGCAGCACTTCTGAGTGTGTCCTTGAGTCTTCTACCACTATGTTCATGAGTGTGTGTGTTTGTATTGTTATGGAGAATTTATTGCCATGCTCAGGGCAAATCACTAGCATTAAGGCTCAGTCCTGTGAATGTGCTTGTTTAGCAGCACAGGGAAAATCCAGCACATCTTTGGTGCAATACTTTATCAACAGCTAGAAAGATCCAATTACTAGAAAGGAGCCCTTTATAGCATACACTCCTTCTCCCCCTAACATTTGAAATCTTTTTGTGTCTATGCTTATGGAACTTTGCAATAAAAGGGATGGAGGATTAAGCTACATTTTGAGTTTATAAACCAGTCTGTGTTTTCACGACACTAGACTAAACTAAAATGGGTTGGCAATTATGTGGTTCAGTAGAAATCCAGGCATTGTATTAAAACTGTGTGTACTAGACCATGCTAAATTCTTAGTTTATTTAGGCAGAACAAGCTCTAAGGATAGCAACAGTGGCTTATTAAACTTCATTTAGGATTTAGCATGCTGTAGGAACACAGCCATTATTTAATATTGGATTTCTGGATATTTGCATCATCCTGATACTGATTTTTAGGCACTCTAAGGACATTTAATAAAAGTATCAGTATCACTAAAACCTTTTTTACTTTGAATGAATTATTCTCCAGGTATCATGCCTCTGTCAGCATCTGACTCCAAAGAGGAAGAGGAACAGTTGGCAGAGAGCCAGACAATAGATCCAGTGGCTCTGGAGGATGATGGGGAAGGGCAAAGTCAAGCTGGACAGAGTGGGGTTGAGTTAGAATCAGAGAGAAGAGGTTCAGATGATGACCCAGGCTTACCTCCTTCCCATCCTAGGCAGCATAGGTAAGAAAGGAGGAGATTGCAACGAGGTTTCCTCAGAAGGAAATGGCCTTGATTTCCTGTAATTAGGTACAGCTGTGGAAGTTATAAGTAAGGTAGTTTGCGAAAGGCAGGCTGTTGGGAACAAACATTACCTTCGTTGGATATCTGGCTTCCTTCCAAAGACTTTTGACCTCCTTCCAAGCTCATAGCAGTTCCTAGCCAAAAATCTCCTTGTTTATGTTATTCTTATCAACTGCAAGTTGGACTGAAATCTTGTCAGCAACAAACTTGTTCAGGTCTGTGTAACAACTCTATATCTCCAGGCAAAGAGTTTATCTGGGACCTTGGGGAGCATTGTTGGGTTTAAATAAAAGACTGGTGATAGTTATCTGGCTGTACTACATTCATGCCATGCCCTGGGTTATCACACCAGGCTTCGGTTTTCCCAAATGTATTTTTCAAGCCTCACTATTACCTGTATCGAGACCCCTGTTTTGGCCATGTTTTAGTCTTATAAAAATTATCCGGGGGAAAAAATGCAGATATACATAATCCTTGTTTAGCAACCATTTGTTAACAGAAGAGATCACTAAATGAAAACATGAGTGTGCTTATGATTTTACCTCAGCTTTCTTTTGCTTTACAGATGTGCAAAGGTAAAAAAATGTGAGGATTGATTAAAAATTACCTTTTCTCACTATTGTAATTGTGAACAGTTGTTAAATGAGTTGGTCACTAAACATAAGATGACCAATCACCCTCCTTTAAGGAAGACAGTCCTTCTTTTGTAAGTTCTGTCTTCTCTTGAAAAGTGTCCTCCTACATGTCTTCCTTTTCTATATTTGAAGATTAATCTGTAAATCTCCGTATTCGATTGATGCCAATCTGATCCCTTGCGTGTGATGTGATGTATTTGTATTTGATATGACTATTTGTCAAGGCTCAGTACACTGCATCGTGATGCAATTATGAATTGTAAAAAACTTGGTCCCCTTAATAAACAAAGAGCACCTGCAAATGAAAACAATGCTAAATCTTGGTTGAGTTGTTCTGCAAAGATATTTATTCTCAATTTAAGTAAGAATTTTTCATATATTCATGCCCATATGCTGAAGTGGGAGAGAGAAAAGGATCTCAAAAATGACAAGGATTAACTTAATCTAATCGCAGCCAGGTTTTCTCATAGATATGTACAATTATATAGGTCTCTTCAGATCTTTATAGGATGTTTCATTGGAGAGAAGGCACAAAATAGAAATATCACATGTTGGATCCTCTGTAGGCCAACCTATCTTGCTAGCTTTATTCATTTGGTAAAGCACAACATGCTTCATCATATCCTTTATAAATAAAGAATCATTTATGGTATGGTAATGATACCATAGAAAAGAACAGCACTTTTCCTAGTGCTGACACGAAATGATCTGCTTCTCAATAGCATATTCTGTGATTAGTTTTATGTTTTTTTTTCTCTCACTAGTATTTTACGTTGAAATGAAAAATGTATTGTAGAATACATAAGCTTTTATGATTACACTTCACCATAAAAAGAATGTGACTGCAGATGTAGGTTTTGTGGTATGAGATAAATTTGTCCTGAACCCCTTTAATATATCACAGATAACATTTTTAGACAAAACTGATTAGATTTCCAGTTTCAAAATGAACATGCAAATTGTCCAGGCTGTAAACTAGTAGATAGATGATTTAGGCAACATAGTTTGTTTATGTTTATTCTAGTCAAAAGCTGTAGTTTATATCCAATTATAATTTTTATACATTAATAATACCAATGAATTTCAGATAGATAGATTTACCCACTCTAATACCAGACTGATTCATTCTAATAGCAGAGATTGTTGTTTTATATTAGGTTTCATATAATGTATCAGTTGTGGTTCTGAAATGTTGAGGTACTTTTTTTGTGAGATGTGAATAATCATTACAAAACGTCCTTAAATTGAGCCAATATTTATTTTATTTTTTATTTAATTTGTCATCAAGTAGAGGGAAATGAGTAACAGTATAAACATAGACATTGGCACAAAAAGTGGCACAATTAAAGATATAAATAGGCAAAACATAGCCATAAATACTTGGGATGATTACAATTAAATGGGAGCAGTAGGACAGGGATGGTAGACACGCAGACACACTTATGCATGCCCCCTTAAGGACCTCTTAAAAAGAATGAAGGTTTCACAGTAGACAGTTTAAGGAAAAAAGCATGGGGATTAGTGAGACTAACAACAGACAGACAGTCCTGCAAATAAAGGTTTGGTTAGTGACACCTGGATCCTAGTATTACCAATAATGTTTCCTGGATATTAATGATGTTTCACTGTGATAACAGAGAAGTGTAAGTTTCTCTACTATAGCTTACTTCCTTTATGCTTAAAATATCCTTTTGATGCTAAGGAGGTGTTGATCTTCTGCTGAGTCATTGGGATGCTCTAGACTAGGCTACGTTATATGTTGTCCAGGGACTTTATGGGATTATTGATTTGGTGAACGATTGCACATTTCAATTGACATACAGTACATGTATAGTTTCAATTTTCTTTTAGAGCTATTTTATTGTATTTCTGATTGTACTGTAAACAGCCTTAAGTCAGCGACTGAGGTGGTATATTGATTTGTAAATACCATGTTTTCCTGAAAACAAGAACCTGTCTTATATTTTTTGAACCCCAAAATAAAATCTTGGCCTTATTTTCAGGGAGGTCTTATTATTTCGGAGAGCATGGAGCAAGATGGGGTTCTTCTTGCTATCTTCCATGATTTTGAGCTCTGTCTCCATAACTCTAACCAGAAGAAATGGCGGGGACCGGTTGCGCAGGCAGTTAAATATTTGTTGGGGAGAGCTTACTTTTGGGGAGGGTTTATTTTTTGTGGAGGGTTTTTTTCAGGGTGGGTTTATTTTCAGGAAAACTTGGTAGCTACCTAATTAAAAATTCTGTAATATCTGCCCAACAACTAGATATCATATAATCAAATAATAATTGGTAAAGACCTACCCATTAACGGCCTTTGATTTAGGGTTATGTTTGCTTTGTTTAGCTTTGTTTTAAAGACAGAATGATAGATTCTCAGTCTGAGAGACATATCTCATAGTAATAATGGAGAAGGAATAAAAGAAAAAGCAAATCTGGAACACTTGCAAGAGATAGTGTCATGTATATTTGTGCATTTACTATCTTTTTTTTAAAGAAAAAAACCAACAACAACTAACTTAGATTGTTATTCACACATTCCTGTGATGGGAAATTCCCACTCAGTGTAGAAAAGGTAATAGTGGGTGTTAAGAAGACATATTGCCTAATTGAGGGTATTCAGCTACATAGTTTGCTGTGAACAGAGTAACCTTATTCTGGTAGGAAAAAAAAGAAGACGGCCCATTATGTACACATCAGTGAAGGAAAAGAATAATGGATGTTTAAGTACAAGGTCCTGCATTTCTTTGATAAAAATCTGCATTTAATCAAGTTATTTTAGCAGACAAAGATACTGGTACTTCCAATCATGCATTAACTTTTCATATATACTTTTTTTTTCATAAGACTCATTCCTTTTTCTACAGGAATTGTGCTCCATTTAAGAAATGCTTTCTAAGAGCAGAATGGAGCTGTCAGAGGAGGGTAGAAAGAACAGACAGTTCACAACTGGATTGAGTAGTGAAAAACAAACTCACAGCCAGCACAGTTGATCTACTATCCGTGCACTGCAGAGACATACTGCAGCCACAATGTTGCTAGCGGTTTCTGCATGTCTTAAGATGTAATGTGGTTTATTGGATTTTGATTTAGCATAATGTGGAAGCCCAGAGATTATGACTTGTAAACCACAGCATATGGATTTATGGTATGTCCTAACTAAATTGCTATGACTTGTACAACAAACCCTTGTTAAAACAAACCATGAATCCCTGTGGTGTACAGATTGAATACGTGTCCATCCAGCTCAGCTCTGTCTGCTTTAGATGGTAGTAGCTTGCCAGCAAATCTGCAGCAATCCTTTGCATGACTGTACTTCATTTTTTTTTGAAGAGAACTTGCTTACTGAACTGGAATGCCAAACATGCAGACCACAACTGCATGTAAAGAGAAGCATCAAATCTACTTGTTCCCTTGCTCATATTGTACTTCAGACTCTGAATAACTTCTCCACTTAATCCTGCCAATTTTAGAATTCCAGACAGTGAAGAATATCAGTTTATCTTTGGCTTTCTGATAGCCTCTAACAAGTGTACGTCATATTAAAAGTATGCTTTGTACAAGACTTTACAGTCAGTTTTTCCAATCTGTTATCCTCCATATATGATAGGAGTATATTTCTCATATTTCTAATCAGAAACACTCATTGGCTGGCTCATTTTGGAGCTTTTTGAAGAATGCTCATTTGGAAAAGCTTTTAACTGAGGTGTGAATCTGCTTCTTCATTGCTCTAATACTTTTTTTGTCCATTGCAACATTCTGCTTTTCTTTCATGTTTCTAAACTTGAAATCAGAAATTGGAAAGAAAAAAACACAGACAAACTAAAAGATCCACATAGCAAACCAGCAAGAAGCAGACTGGATTTGCCATTATATGTGACTTGCAATATACTAAATTTGGATGTATTTCATTGTCGTATATAAACTCATTGCACTGTATAAACCACAATGGTTTTTAATCATATTATTTAGTTTTATATGTAACTCCAGAAGATTGTGTTCTGCTTAACAAAATAATTATATTTAAACCAAATGACAGCTTAAAACTATGTGTGGACAAAACCATTGTCTTTATGTATTTGTTTAATGATTATAATTTCACAGATTTAAAGAATGCCTTGCTTCAACCAATTCTGGATTCTTTGTCTAATGCAAAAATTGGAAAAAATTGAAAAAACAAAAACAGAAAATAAATATGCATTAAGTAATAACAATAACATATTAAATACTATGGGGGGAAATGAAGTGGTATAGATATCTCAAAGTGGTTTAACTATCATTTGTCTGAGGTCTGGGAGATTAGCCATTTTTTCAGTGCCTTTTGGAACTTCACTAAGGTGGGAGCAATGATGAGTTCTGGGCAATGCTATTCCAAGGGGCAGGTGCTATGATAGAGAATGTGCATCTCCTAATAGGTGTCATTGTTTAACTGAGGAGAGCCAAAGCGGACACACACGACCTGCCCAATCTTACTGGACAAGAAATTATTGGGGATAAGTGGTGCCTTAAATAATTAGATCCTATGCCATGGAGGACTTTATAGGTGGTAACCAACACTTTGAATTACACCTGGAAGCCAACTGGCAACCAGTACCATTGTACCATGGTACCATGGAGCAGGGGTGTCCTGTGGGCTCACAGTGTCATGCTCATTATTGCCTATCCACTTGCTTTCTGGAGCAGTTGTAGCTTCAAGGTGATTCTCAAGGTAGTGTGATAAAATGTGCATCTCCAGCAACAAAGGGGAAGGGTTTTGCCAACTCAGAACTTTCCCCAAATGAGACCCAGATCAAAAGACTGTGCAGTCCCAGTCTGAATGGGGAAGATGTAAAGAGATTCAGGATAACTACACTTCAAAATTTGTCAGGAACTATCTAGTAGTTTAGAAAGTTAGCTTGGCAAGGCTTTCTATTAAGTGTCAGCAAATAAATGATGGGACTAAAATGGATCTCTTTGTCTTGATTCTGGGCTTGAGCCTGACATGAAGCTTCATGACAAGAGAATGCATCACAATATGTAGTCCCTTTGTGAGGGGTATGTGATTGTCCAAAGGGCCTCAACTAAGCACACCAATTGTGCCCATTAAAAAGCCACCTTGCCACCTGTTCTTGTGCAGGAACTGGGAGTCAATAGTGTGCACCAATCTTAAAAGGGGAAATGCTAAACTTCATATCAGTGAGTTGTTATAAGGCTCTTACATATTTAATTGGAGATTATGTAAAAGACTGAGATACTATGCTCCTTACTCCAGATTGGAGAACCTGCCTCCAACTGTTGCTGGACTACACATCCCACAGTTTATTTTTATTGGCAGTGGAATTCCAACAAGATTGACAAATTGGTCACTAAATGCCAAACACGGCTACTTTAAAAAAATGCTTAAGAACCTTTTTCCTGCTACGTAATTAGAAACAAGAATATAATGTTTTATTCACCCATCAGTAACTTAACAAGCCCGCTTTGATACCTTTGAAAACATTTAGGCAATCTAGCTCTGAGTCGCACTGTTTGATGTTAGGAAATAGAATATTTCCCTATTCTGGGTATGCTTTTTCTGTTTATAATGAAAATGAAAAGTAGTGCAGCTTATTCATCATCAGCTCTAAGCAGTGAACACAGTTACCTTATAACAATGCCCTATTTAAATCTGAGCATTGAAACAAGGAGATCAAGCTGAGCAGTTTTGTTTCAATTAAGTAGAATAGGTATGTATAGCTTTGGAAGAAAAGAAAGGGGGTTTATGGCAAGGAAGGAGGAACATAACATTGAGGAGGGAGTCCCTGGAAACAGAAAAGGAAGTTATTTCACCAATTACCTTGTTCACAGGATTTTTTCGTAAAGGTCATGATTTATCTGTCTGAACACTCCACAGCCCAAAGAACAATGTTAAATTCCTGCAGATGTCTCTTGAAAGCTCTCCCTGTAGTATAAGGAAGCCATCAACCCAATTAAGGTAGATTTACTGTTGTTTTGCATTGCTGAAACAGCAAAGTAGCAGGGACCCTTTCCCATGACACTCAAGGCAATTCATAAAAATATGAGTTCTGAATATTTATTTCAACCCCTACAATATCGTGGCCAAGGGCTGCAGTTTTAGAGTACTTTGCAGTTTTAGAGTTCATTTGCAGGAAAATGGCTGCCAAAATGAAGCTGGTGTTTCATTTGAAACTGAGATATTTTACACAGTCATATATGTATCTTGAAAGGGTATTGCTTAGTGTTATAGAACAGAGGTCTCCAACCTTGGCAACTTGTGGACTTCAACTCTGGGAATTCTGGGAGTTGAAGTCCACAAGTCTTAAAGTTGTCAAGGTTGGAGACCTCTGTTATAGAAGACAGTGCTTGACGCGTAGCAAAGTTGGTAACAAGTTAGTCATGGCTGTGCATTTTTTGCAGATAGTTAACTGTTGTCCCTTTTCCGCTTAAGCCAATGTATCTGTTTTATCTGGGTTTTACAGCTGAGCAGGTTTTGGATTAATGATTCTCAACCACATTTTTTCAATGGCCCTGAGAAACCAAAGCTCTCTGGAGCAAGACCTTCAGACAGTAACACATTTCTTTTGAATTGTTTCATTGTTCTTTGGTTACTTCATTTCACCTTTTCTTTGGGCTCTTGTTTGCTCGTATTCGTGACATCAATAATAGTCTCTAGCCACCTTGTCTCCTAAGGGGCTTTTCTTCAATTCTGCAGGGACTGTTCCTTTCATGTTAGGTATCTGTAATATCTAAATATCAGCTCTATTATTAGTGCTCCTAGTGAAGAGCCAGGTTTTACTTCATCCAATATAAAAGTATTTGTTGTTTGTCTAGTCCAAAATTATCCGCAATTTTCTCCAGCACCATTTGCAAAGGAATCAAATGTTCTTTGTTCAACCATTCTGAACATCCACCATTCACAACTATGTGTTACAACTAGGAAATTGTGGCCCTGAGAATGCTTACTTTTGTTATTGGTGTGATGTTTCTGTGCTCTAATATTTTGTCTAGATCTATTGCAGCCTTTCTTCCAAATAACAGATGTCTCTTTCTTTCACAGTCACTATTCCTGTGAATTTTTTGATCCTAGACAGACATAGCCTGTTACTACCTTTTCATCTAAGGACTTGCAAATTGAATGCTCATTCCCCAGCTTGTATAGTTTAAAAGCTGCAAATTGGCTTCCAGCCTTGCAAGGTGGTGGGAAAAATCAAGTGTGAGAGGACAGGCACAAGTGTCAAAGAGAAATGGAGAGCTGAGTCTCAAGGTGCCTGCAAAAGGTTTGCCGCCTACCTCAAAGAGTGTTGGTCCCAGGTTCTTTATCAAGGATGCTGAAAACTCTTCTGCCTTTTACAAAGTTCATTTCTCAGGAACCTCGAGGATTAAGCTGTTCTATTACAAGGTGGCAGCACTGTAACTTTTTGTTATAAGGAAACCAAAAAAAAATCTTTTCTGTTTTTGAAAGAATGAAAATGAAAAAGAAAACAAAGACCATCCGTTTGTTTGGATTTTGGCAGGGGAAACACTTGGCTGAATTAGTAAAAGACAGCTTATTTAAGTTTTATATGGAGTTGCTTACAAAGTAATTATCATGGATCCAGATAAAAGAGAATATTTATAGATCAGGGTTGAACTGGGGTCTTTGGCTCTCTCTGAGTTTAGTTGTTTTCTTGCAGATGTTTAATTATTAAACTAGGTAACATCAGCAGGGCTACTAGGGAGTGGGGATTGCTCTGTGGGTCATTGCCACTCCCTACTAGCACTGATGATGTGATTTAGTTTGATAATGAAACATCTGCAAGAAAACAACTAAGCTCAGAAAGCACCAAAGACTCAGCAATTATCACGGGTATTAAACAATTACTTTGAAAGCTAGGAAAGAACCTTGGCTTTGTTCATTGCTCTTTGTCTGACAGACAACTGTCATTTTCTTTCCTGTGTGGTACATGCCGTTCTTGACCTATGACCATTTGTGAAGCAACTATTTGGCATTATGACAGCGCTGAATGAACCGGGGTTATGTCCAGTCCTCAGAGTTCTGGCCATCCCCATTTCCTGGTGGTCACATGATTGCAATCTCAGCACTTGGCAAAGTATTTACACTTACAACTGATTGAAATCCTCTGTGATTACTATTTACAGCTTTCCTAGACAGCTTTCCCTGGACATGGTAGCTCAGCGGGTAAGGCAGCTGAGGTTGTCGATCAGAAGGTTGGCAATTCAGCGGTTCAAATCCCTAGTGCCGCATAATGGGGTGATCTCCCATTACTTTTCCTAGTTTCTGGCAACCTAGCAGTTTCGAAAGCATGTAAAAATACAAGTAGAAAAAAATAGGGACCACCTTTGGTGAGAAGGTAACAGCATTCCATGCTTTAGTCATACCGGCCACATGACCATGGAGACATCTTCGGACAGCGCTGGCTCTTCAGCTTTGAAATGGAGATGAGCACTGCCACCTAGAGTCGGAAACGACTAGCACATATGTGAGAGGGAAACCTTTAGACAGCTTCACCAATAAGTTAATGTGGAAGCTGGCAGGAAAAGTCACAACTCACAATATTTCTAACCCGTTTCTTCTCTCAGCCCCTATCACTCCACCGCAGCCATTTGCACCTCCAGGTATATCTTTCCCATCCTGTGACTTACCCTCATACATCTTGCCTGACCCCTGTATGCTTCTCTGGCCTCCTCCCCAACCCATGCCACAAATGTTGTGCATGCCCCATCCCCAATCCGTGCTTCCTTGCTTCCACATACCCACATGCCCCCTTTCTGCTTCTTCCACCCAACACCAGCTACTTACCTGCCTAAAAGCCTGGGATTTGCAACTTCCTGCCAATTTCACCACTGACTTTGAGGCAGAAGGTTGCCTTAGGGAAGTTGTCTAATGACTATGAGATCTGGTTGCAATGGTGTCTGCAGGGACTACCTTCAGGCGTGCTTTACCTTTTAGCAACAGAAATTCTAATCCCAATTGCTGTCGTAAGTTAAGTTTCAATGTAATGCTCCTACAATTGAAAATACATCATAACCATGGTATTTATTCTTTTACAGTAAACTCCATGAATGGAATACTTACTTTCCAAGTCCCAATGAAAATGCCTGAATCTGATTCATCCAAGAGCCTTTATTTGAGATTGTATGCTGTTGTAACCATGATTAACTGAATTAGATATTGTTTTATCCCTGACTAGGTAGGTCAGGTTTGCCATTTCTGCTAATTCTGCCATCTTTATAACTTACTCCTCCATTGTGGGTATTTTGATATTTTTCCATCTTTGTGCATATAATAATTTTGCTGCAGTTATGCCATTAATAAAATCAATCTTCTATAAGACTTTTCTAATTGGTTATCCATAAGCCCCAGGAACAAAAGTTTTGGTTTCATCTCAGTATTAATCTTCAAATCTCTTTATATCATCAAACGTTTCCAAACTTTTCTTTTTCACAAGTCCACCATGTCTGGTAAAATGCCCTTCATTTTCATCATTAACCAGATGTACTTTTATATTTCTTAGATAGTTTCTCTGGTGTTGTGGACCAATGGTTCATCATATAAAATGAAATTCTCTCTTAATTTATAACAACACAAATATCCATCCTTTTATGCATGTTCCTTCCCATGGATCCATCTGTATGTTATAACAAAGTTTTTAGCCCATTTTAAAAGGCAATCTTTAAGTTCTTCTACTTCACATCTGAGCAAAAGTTTATACATTTTTGCTATCCCTTGTTCATCCTTTGTAAATACATGATTTATGTACCCTTTGCTTTTGGAACCAGGGTTGTACTTTGTTTCATGAAACATCTTTAAAAGATGCTTCATCTGAACCTTTAATAAAGCAAAGCATCCCCTATAAAATGCAAAGAATAAGAACAGGGGAATGATCTCAATTAACATTTAGAATTTAGAAATGGCAGAAGTGGGAAAACCCATGCTATATTGTCTAATTTTTAAAAAGTTATCACTATTTCATATGGCTTTTATTCATATGAAGGGACCCCCAGACTGGAATTTGAAGAATGTTACGTAAAGACCACACACATGTTCCAAGATAAGAAAGTAGAAGGCTTGATACTCATGATCCCCAAATATGTCCTTGGAACCTGTCTGACTTCCTGCCCTCTTGATGCTTTAAAGCAGGGATCTCCAACCTTGGCAACTTTAAGACTTGTGGACTTCAACTCCCAGA
>JANHFP010008883.1:113502-125558 GCA_032468135.1 Calamaria suluensis | reverse complement strand
TTAAAACTATATTAAATAATCGTGCTGTAAAATTTAAAATTCATTACTAAAATTTAAAATTTAAAATTTATTCAAAACTAAAAATCCCATCCTAGAATAAAAGGAAATATCAATGAAAAAAGCATTATTATTCATATGTACATGTATGTGTGAATGTATATAGATAGAGGCAGAGATAGAGGTATGGATAGAGACATAGATATGTCTCTTTCCCTTTTTCCAATCAGGTTTTTCTTTCTACAGTATAAAAAAGTGATAGTGATCAAATAAGCAAGTCTTGATTTTGGTATTTTTATGTTAAAATTATTCTGCTACTAAAATACAAGTTTTCCACTATTATTTTTAAGTGGCTGGTGTAACCCCCTCCATTTTTTGGGATTAAGTCTATATTGACTTCTGAAGATTGCCTGGACAAGTCTCTGCATTTTTCTTGATAAGATTTCAGAAGTGGTTTAGTATTATCTTCTTCTTAGGGATAGGAAAGAGTTACCCATTGATTTCATTTCAAAAGCATGACTAGAACTCAAGATCTCCTTTGTAGTTTAGTGTTTTATCACTACATCAGACTGGCTCTCATTTGATGTTTCCACTGCTCTTTTTGAATAAATTATTTTTATAATCCAGCTCTTTCTTACCATTTATTGCTGCTCTCCTTCAGATGTTTAATCTTATATTATTTTTTCTTAAATCCTGTTGCATTTCCTAAACCTGGGTTCTCTCTCCTCCTGGCCTATACCTTTTAAAGATTTTTCCATCTAATTTATAATGTTAAGTAATGCAGAATTATATCACAGCTTCCTGATGCTGCTTGTTTGTTTATAGTTTCATAAATCATTATTAATGTGTTTTTAATGCCTTAAAAATATTAAAGAACCAGCCTTGTAATTTATTTATTATGTCTTCCTGCCTTCAAGAAGTAAATGACTTAACTTCCACAACATTGATTTGATATGTATCTAATTATATCCACCTGGACTGTTAATTCAACCATAGAGAAATCACTTCCTACAGCTGCCTTTAGTCGAATGCTCTTCTATCCCATGCTGGAGATCTATGGCATTAGACTCTGAAGAGAAAAGTTACTTGTAAGGTAGACGGAAGGTGGAAGGGAAGATTGACATCGTTTTTCTTTTTACCTTACTGAGTTTACTCAATGTCAATGATGATGATGCGTCACACTGTTCTGATTCATTAGGACTAGTGTATAAAGGAAGATAGCCTTCATTACCAGCCACTTACTAAGAAGGGACATGCATATGCCACTTGTGTGGGCAACTGAGCTATTATAGAAGAGCGATAGGATTTTTAAAACTGATTGTTATATTCTCAATACATCCCAAACAAATTCTTTTTGAGAAATCAATATTTTCTTCCTCATTGGTTTAATACTTGATAGCTTCCTTTTCTCATTTTTAGTGACAGCAGAATCTTCTAATCATCTATGTTTGTCAAACTCTAAGAGCATCAGATTTCCCTTCCCTCTTTTTCTATTTTTTATCCAAGGAGTTTGGGGGTCTACAACCTTGGCAACAACCTTTAAGACATGTGGACTTCAACTGCCTGTTTTTGACCCTCTGTGTGCGCTCTCACATTTGCGAACCAGTAACAAAGATAAGTGAATAACACATCTGATCTGTAGGTACTAATATGCTCCCAGATATTTTATCTCTTCTTTTTGGTGGAAATAGTGGAGAAAGTAATCATGCAAAGGCTTCATACAGTTTAGAGAGAGTAGATTATCTGGATGAATCAGTGCTTTCTTCTCTCCTTTTAAACATGCAAATGAGACTGCTGAGTCAGGGGTGAGGTATCATTAGAATGCTGATGATACTCAACTCTACACCTCTAGCCTGGGCAAATTAAGTGTTACCCTATGTCTTATCTCAGTATATGGGCTCTGTGAGGGTCTGAATAGGGAACAACAGGCTTCAACTCAACTCTGTCAAGACTGTTTGTGTTTAATTTTTCAGACTTTCTGATTCAATGACTATACTAGCCATCTTTTATACTGGATGGGGTTGCACTATTTCAAATAAACCCAATGCATAACCTTGGGGTTTTCCTAGACTCAAGACTCCTGCTCAGTGAGAAGGTGGCAGTTGTGGCTAGGAGGGTTCTCTGCTAGGAGCTTCGAAGCTAGGAGCTTCGTCTTGTATACCAGTTGTCCTGTTTATAATCACCCATGCCTTAGTCACCTACATATTGTACTATTGAACTGTACTCTATATTGGGGCTGCCCTCTTAAGAATATCCAGAAGCTTTAATTGATACATAATGCATCAATTGTGCCCTCCTAGAGAAGAACGTGCTACACTCATCTGCTCTGTGTAAATGCACTGGTTGCTAGTTTGTTTCCAGATCCAATTTAAGGTGCTGCTTTTAACCGTTCTTGACCTCGAATGGGCTACCTAAAGAACTGTATTTTCCCATTTACATTAGCCCATCTCGTCAGGTCTTGTACAGAAGGCATACAGCAGATACCATTGGTAAGGGATCTACCTTTGTGGATTCCAAGATGTATGACTTCTCTGCTGTGATAACCGCCTTATGGGACATCCTTCCCTCCCCCCAGAAAATTAGATTAGTCCCATATCTTTTGATGTTTTGTAAGATTCTCAAGACATGGTTATGTGAGCAAGCCTAATGTTCCCTTGGAACCAGACACCTGGCTAGATGGCTTTATTGTTGAGAATTTCTTATTCTTCTTCCACTTTGATGCTATTTTGGTTTTTAGAGGATATTTATTATTAAGACCTTTTATCTTTTGTCTTTGCTGTTCTTATACTTTTTATCTATTGTGCATTGTTCAGCGTTACCTTGATAAGATGATCGGTTATATAAATTTGGTAAATAAATTTTTAAAAGTGCACGGAAGCCATTACTCAAATTCGACTGGCAGATTTATGCACCCTGGGCTATTCATTTTCCCTCAGAAGACTGCTGAAGTGAATCATATTCACTTAAAAAAATAAATTAAAAATATGAAAAAGGCCAATGTATATATAATTACTGTATAAAATACAAAATAATTAAAATTTTCAAACCTGTTCTTACATGGGCTAGGTTTCCATGGAACAAGTGGCTGAAAGTTTATGGCATTATTTCTATAATATTTGGAGTAGATAGTTTAGGTACAGTATTCTTTCTGAGCAGATGGGGTGCATTTCAAATTTGGAATCATGTCACAAATATTCACACAGAAAGGTTATTAAGGAGGCTGTGGTCAGTCTGGTATCTGAAAGCAATCTGGTATTCAGAATATTTTCAGCACTTTTAGTTAGGGCAAAAGCCACTAATACTTTATTTTAAAGTCCAGTAATAGAAAACAGAATGTATAGGCCTCTCTCTATCTTGTTACACCCTCCTTTCAGAATAATGACATATTTTTATACATTTTTTAAATAAACAGGGCATTGCAAACATAAGAAATCATAGAGGCTGTGATAGTGGAATGAGATTTAATGGTTAAGAAATTGAACTATTAATGTTGGTCAAGGATTGGGCTAGATACATTTAATCTCTTAATTGAGATGTAGGTAAGTGACAAAATTTTGAATGATTGTAAACAGGAAGAATTTTAAACTATGTATTCTTGTAAAACTACTATGCAAACATCAATTTTAGCTGACAACCTTAACTTCTTCAGCTGTCAGAAACAAATCCAGTAATGCTGAGTGTGTATTGGAATAACAGTGGAAAAGCAGATATTGTTGTTGTTGTTGTTAGTTGCAAAGTCATGTCTGACCCATTGCGACCCCATGGACAACATTCCTCCAGGCCTTCCTGTCCTGCATCATCCTCTGGAGTCCACCTAAGTTCATGCCTACTGCTTCAGTGACTCCATCCAGCCACCTCATTCTCTGCCAGCCCTTTCTTCTTTTACTTTCAATCTTTCCCAGCATTAGGTTCTTCTCCAGTGAGTCCTTCCGTCTCATTAGGTGGCCAAAGCATTTGAGTCTCATCTTCAGTATCTGGCCTTCCAAAGAGCAGACAGAGTTGATCTCTTCTCTTCTCTGGTTGGATCGTCTTGCAGTCCAAAGGACTCGCAGGAGTCTTCTCCAACACCAAAGTTCAAAGACCTCAATTCTTTGGCGCTTAGCTTTCTTATGATCCAACTTTCACAGCCATACACTGCAACTGGAAAAACCATAGCCTTGACAGTATGCACTTTTGTTGGCAGGCTGATGTCTCTGCTTTTTAGAATGCTGTCTAACTTTCCCATAGCTGTCCTGCCCAGGAACAAGCTTCTTTTACTTTCTTGCCTGCAGTCCTCATCTGCGATGAACCTGGAGCCCAGGAAAATAAAATCTGTCACTACCTCCATTTCCATTTCAGATACGGAGAACATAATGGAGAAAGGAAGTCCAGTTCCCTTTTGAAAAAGCACCTTTGGGACATAAGGGAGAAAGGCTTGTTCTTTTCTAAAACCCAAGGGGAAATGAGAAGAGGCTTTTTGTCTAAAGCTACAGTAGCATAAAAGCAACACAATAAACAGCAAAAAAATATAAAGGAAAATAAAAAATTTATAGTAGTAATGTGTACCCATCACCCGGTGATGTGTTTTTTTTCTCTCCGATTCATTGCACCAATTTATTTTAGCTTAGTTTGTTTTTTGAGGGGGGCAGGCGGGCTGATGGGCATTGTTCCTGCTTAAAGGAATATTATTTTCTTTATTAGATATAGAAAATCACAACCTCCATTGCCACAGAATTCCTGAAAAGTTTGGATATCTGGAAACAGAGAAATGAATAAATCACTGCATAAAGACTTTTTGGAAATACCTAACACTAGCTAGGAATATAGTAGACTGCTTCTAATATACTTTGCAGCTCTACAACTACTGTATCAGTGGTGGGTTTCTACTGGTTTACCCCAATTTGGGAAAACTGGTAGTGGCAGTGGCAGGAGGCTCCGCCCACCTATCCAGACTTCATCATGGATGCTCTGCACATGCGCAGAAGGTTCTGAGCAGGCACAGAAGTGACACTCATGCGCACAAAGTTCTGAACTGGTAGCAAAGATAAGTGGAACCCAGTACTGTACTGTATGTATGATCTAAATGTTTCTGAGCCTTATGTACCAATTACCAATTATTTTACACATTACATGGGGCCTGCTCCATTGGAATATGATATTAAAATCAAAGATGTATTTTATGCAAGACAAGAAAGAAAAGAATAAAGTTCTTGAATATTTTTTTTAAAAAAGAGTCAGTAATAATGATGGTTTGATGTTTGATTAGGTCTAGAAAATCTAAGATCTAAATCTATCATTGGGTTATATAGCTCATTTGCTGTTTGTAAAAAAAAATTAAAAGTATTTATTATCTATATTTAGACACTAAGGTCTGCATAAAGTTAATTGTGTGATTCTTTGATTCTGGGTAAACTTTTCTGAGAAAAATGTTCATAACCTCATGATATTATTTGGTTCATATATCACATTATGAAACAGATTGTTTTAATTATGCTTGTCTCAAATTAGCCAATACCTTAAGCATTGAACAATGGTTTACAAATTCAATAGAACCTACTAAGAAAACCCCCCCAAGGAAAATACTTTAAAGCATAGCATGAATATATAGGATAGGTAGGCAGGACAGATACATATAGTTACTGTTGTATATCTGGCATTTTTTCACCAGATAATTATTCATTTGAGGATTGCAAAACTGAGTTACACACTATGAATGACTGTGGCTTTTCTTCCATAAAAAGAAAATCTGAATGTTGTGAGTTTTGCTTTTAGAGTAGAATCACTGTTTCTTCATTGTTCTTACCTACTGATCACCAACTGTGTATGGTATATAAATAGGTCTACATTGTCATATCAACAAAATAGAAATTATAAAGTACAGAAGAGTACTTTGTCACTGAAAACAAAGCAGATAGTCACTGACCAAAATGCTACATTGGACAGCCTGAATTATTTATATATGTGTTTTTATAAATGAAGTAATATTTTGCTAATATGTTCACTTGATCATTAGCATAACTTGCCATTCTTTTCCCACTTCATCTCACATATTTTTAAAAAAGTACTTTGAGGGGCTCTGTATTACTAAGAATTAATTATTTTTACAAAAATACAGTGCATTTGCTAGTAGATCATAAAATACTCCAATAAATAATTAAATGTAAGCTGAAATTGTCAAAATGAATATCATTTTATGGTGCAATATCTTTTCTTAATTCAATACATTCCTTCAATTACTAATCAAAAAGATTCATTAACTTGAAATGGGCAAATTAACAAAGATCTGTAGAGCTACTTATTCATATTGCTAAACCTTAGTGCTCCTAAATTTTGTTGAATACCTTTTTATCAAATAGCTATCAAAATTAGTGCATTTCACAGTACAGAATTCAGAGAATATATTAAGACAGAACCATAATATAACTCCTAGGCATCAATGCTTATTAGATTACTGAGCACATATTCCTAGGTAGTAGATCATGGAGGCAGTGTGGAAAGATGGTCTGGAAAGGAGTAGATTTCTGAATCATGAAAATGAATTTAAGAACATCACCAATAAGAAAAAAACAAATCTCTAGATTAGAAAAATTTTCCTGGATCATCAGACTGAGAAGTGGATTTTAAAAAGTCATATTATCAGCTTTGGGTAATATCCAACCATGCTGAAAAAAGATGAATTTGTCCACTTTAATCAATGTCCTGATAATTCCTATTTGATTACAACAATCTACTGGATAAGAAGGTTCCCTAGAAGTGTTCTATATAAACCATATTCAAAGCCAGATCGATCATGTCTTACTTGCAAGAAGCATACAATGCTGACTTCCAAAAATATATTGGCAGAATATATTGGTAGAATTTGTGCCAACAAAATTAATGAAGTTTTAATGAGGTTTGATTGAAAACATTTACCTATTTTGTATGGAAGATTAACATTTTCTCAAAGATACATGTGCTTAATGTGCATATGCAAATGTGGTAATGGTGTGTTTAGTGCTCTCAATATACTTATTTTTTCTAATTAATTTTTGAGCTGAGAAAAGTGGAAGCTAGGAGACTTCGTGAATCTTCCATGTTAATGGCATGTAAATTCTGCATTGGCAAATCACACTATTTTACTTGCAAAGAAAATATGCTAACAGTTTATTTTACATCTTTTAACACATAGAAAAGCAGCCTAAAATATTCAAAATAAATAATTATTGTACAAATAGGCTCAGATACTTTTGTTTGCATTCTGTCAAGGAATGGTAACTTAAAGAATGTATATGTCAGTGTGTAAGAATTTATGAAGTGGAATAGCCATAACACAAGTCAGCCAATGGGAACTGTTTAGTGACTGAGACACATGATTTGTTGTGATCAATGTGAGATGACTCAGAGCCTGGGCGTAGCTTAGTTTAACTGTTCTGTGTATATAAGAGTTTGCTTGTCTTTGCTTGAGAGTACTTGTTCTTCTACCGGTACTATTTGTCCTTGCTACTTCTTCTCTCTACCACCTTGCAAGAGCTGCATAGGTATTGCATCATGCTTTATATTATTGTATATGAAGAAGTTTCTTCTATAAATGAACCTTGCTGAATTATTTATTTGTGTGCTGGCTGAATAGCTACAGACTCTGACAATACATATATAGAATTTTAAATAGTGCTTCACGAACAATTGGACATACTATTTATGATAATATTGTATTTTGATTTGTATTAATAGAAGCATAGAAAACTGATGGCAGAAAAAGATATAGAACTTCATCATCTGCCCTTTGAGGTTTCTTTTTAATTTTATTTATTATTTTTATCAAATTATAAAATGTGTTTATCTGAAGCATACTTAAACTCAGTTACTGAAATTATCCAGTTGCTAACCCATTACCTCTGTTGGAAGTTGGTTTAAAGCTTCCACTACACTTTCTGTGACATAATGCTTTCTAACATGATTTTTAAACTTTCTTCCTGTCAGTCTGAGACCCCCGCCAATGTGTTTTTGATTTTTACTTAATATTAAAAATACTACCTTCTAGAACCTTATTCACACATGTATTGTATTCAAAGGTTTGAATCTTCCCCCCTTCACTTCTGTCATCCAGGCGGTACATATTCTATTCCTCAATCCCCCTAATACTGTATGTTTTGTCCCTAACCATTTTTGTTGTCTGTCTCTGAACTTACGCAATCTTATCAATATTTTAAGTGAAATGTACAGAACTGCACCAGGGGTGGGTTCTACTTACCTTTACTACCGGTTCTGTGATTGGACGATTTTTGTGTGTGCTTTGTGTATGTGCCATGTGTGCACTCCATGCAGGTGCTTTGCACGATAGAACATGTATGGTGGGCATGCACCATGCACACACTCCATGCATGTGCAATAGAGCATGCATGGTGTGTGCATGCCATATGTGCACTCAGAGCATGCTAAGAATGACTTCGGAGTGGCCAGCCGTGGCAATAGGCCACTTCATCTGGCAAAAAAATGTAAAATAAAGTGGAAAAATTTGCCAGGGGGCAAGGGCCCAGCTCCCAGTTACAGAAAACCAGTTTGGTGACATCACACTGTCACTGCTACCAGATGGCATGAACCGGTGCAAACCTGGAGCAACCCACCACTGATCTGTACACATTATTCCAAATGGGGTCTGACTAAAGCCCTGTATAGCCGGACTGATGGATGGATTCCTGTCAAATGTCAAGAACCTACCTACCTAAAATTCAAGGTTTTTTAGGAAGATATCAATCAGAATTAGAAAGTGTTGTAATGCTATTTTCTAGGTAGGTTTGGCTATTATTCTACAACTCTCTCTAGTCTACTTAGATCAGATGTAGGTATATACATGCAGATACCCTAAGATTAAATGTCCAGAACCTGAAAACTAGATTGAATGAATTGAATGGTTAGTTGGACAAGTGAATTCTAACTCAATATAAAGATCTTATTTTTTTGAAAGTCCTACCTGTCAAATTGTTGCTAGGTGATGCTAAGCCAGTACATGAGACATGTTGGCTTATTCTGTGGACCCAGCCTCTATAACTCCAACTCTCACAGTTGAAAAGAAGTGTATAATGAAGGGATAGATTAATTCTTTTTCTGAAAAAACCAATCCATCCTTTATTTTTCAGATGCAGTTTTCAGAAATGTGTTGGATATAATGAGTATTTCCTAGACTGACTGAAATAGAAATCCTATTCTGTGATATGAATGGGCAATTGGATACTTGTTGGCATTCAGTGAGTAGTCAGCTTTTTCAGAGCTGAAGAGTATATTAGTATTCATTCCTGCAAATGATCTACTATTTTGATATTTGCAATAATAATAATAATTAATGGGGAGAAGTTTGACTGGTTTTTTTGTAATTGATTATGAAGCTTGCAGTGAGAACTTTGTTTTTTCTAAAGTTGACCTTCATGGCTTGTCTCAAACTTTTCTGATTTAAAGATGCAATGAGCTTATCATGTAAACCATGAAATAAGTTGAATTAAATTTCACAGATTATTGAACAGTTTTCAAATACTCTATATAAATGTGCCGGGAAAGATTTGCTGTATAATTATATCCCACAAGATGACATTCACTCTATATATGTCCTGAACATGTTTATGTTTTCCAAATAATGACATATTAATAATATGAATATTTAAAAGCATGAAATGGGGAAAACAAATTATTTTATTTATTATAATAGAGAAAACACATTTTATTAGATTCTATTGTAATGAGAAAAAAAATTAGATATATCATATAAATTCCAATATGGGATGCCAAAGTTAATTTAAAATCTGTGCCTTTGTATTTTACAATAGGCCACCCACAATTGGGGCTGATGTGCTTCCATTGACATAAATTGAGTTGCAGGAGAATCTCAAAATAATGAACATATCATAATTGCAGATCAGTTATGGTTTGAAAAGCTTGCTTCTGAAGATCCGTGCTGTTAACCTTTTGTATTCTATGCATTTTTACTAGCTTTCTAGAGTCATGGATGAGATGATGTTATGGCCATCATCAGTCTTGGAGTGACTAAAATGTATCAGCCATCAAGAATAGACAAGTGTGAGCAATTTCATGCAGCAGTGGTCTATGCTAATCTCAGATAAGGGCCAATTCACAAAATTGGGCCAAAGTGATTCCCATCTTAGCATAGAAAAAACTTAAAACCTGCATTGAATTTCACCTGAAACACAGCAATGAATTATTTTAAAATAATCATGATGGATTTTCATATTCAAGTTTGATTGTGTTTTTATATTATATATATATATATATATATATATGTATATATTGACAGTAAGTATTTGTAGAAATGTGTAAGAATATCACCTTCTGAGTGCTCTCAAAAAGTGTAATATCTATACTTAAAAAGAAATATTTCTAAATACCACTTTTCTTGAAAGGGCTTTGTCTATCATAACCCCCAGCTCAGTTATAGCTCAATTGAAAGTCTTAGAAGTCTGTAGATGTATCTATTTAAAATATCTTTCTCTCTTGGAATTTTGTCATGGTAATGTTTGATAGGTTAGAATTAGTTTATTTTAATGTGTTGTTTACATTGGGCTTCAATGTGGCTACTATAGGATTCAAGCCCTCTATTTAGTTTTCCTTGGACTGAAATCCTAGTTTTATTTCTCATGCTCAACAAGGTTAAGAGATGGTTATTTTCAGGATGAGAAGAAGTTGTTGCTTTTGCAGTGCAATTGTAATAAAGGTAAAAATAAAGGTTTCCCTCACACATATGCGCTAATTGTTTCTGACTCTAGGGGGCGGTGCTCATCTCCGTTTCAAAGCCAAAGAGCCAGCGCTGTCTGAAGACGTCTCCTTGGTCATGTGGCCCACATGACTAAATGCCAAAGGCGCACGGAACGCTGTTACCTTCCCACCAAAGGTGGTCCCTATTTTTCTACTTGTATTTTTACGTGCTTTCGAAACTGCTAGGTTGATAGAAGCTGGGACAAATAAGGGAGCTCACCCCATTATGCGGCAATAGGGATTTGAAACGCTGAACTCTTACCCGCTGAGCCACCGCATATGTATACATATGTATGTATAGGCACTTATATTTATATTTTCACACAGCTGTTGGCTGAAAAGTTCTTAAGGAACAACACTGGATAAAGAGAGGGTGTCACTCTGTCTCCGCCCTTCTCATCTCACAGGGATGCTGTTTTGGGGAAATAGAAGACGAAAGAGTTCTTTATAAAGCTAATAAAGGTGGTGTGTGTGTATGTATGTATGTACATATACATACATACATACATACATACATACATACATATATACATAAACCTGTATGTAGTATATATTAGTGAATACTATATGTAGTGTAACATGTAGTAGTGTGTATTACACTACTGCAGTCCTCTGCATTTTTATTGAGATTTAAATTCCGCTGAATGAAAACGTAAGCGTAGTTAGGATTGAAATAGTATTAGCCTGTCCGGAGCTGCGCGTGGCCTCCTTCACTTTCTCCCAAGTCCCAGCTGCCAGAAAAGGTTTCAGCTTTTGTCCGAAATATCATAATTATCTGACTTTTAGTATGTATGTGTAGGGTGTTAATAATCCCCAACAACGCGGAAGGACAACAAGCGCTAAGTCACATTAAGAACGAAGGAAAGAAACTAGGAAAACGATTGGTGCAGGTGAAAGATAAAAAGGGCGGGCAGGGGGTGGGAGAAGAGAAACTCTATTAACTTCTCAAAAAAAGTAATGAATTTGAGAAACGTTCAGAGAAAACAACGTTTTCTCTTATGGGTTAATTCACATGTTTCACAGGTAAATGTTTGTAAATGCTGCCGATCTTTCTCTCTCTTTTTATCTCTGTTTTCCCCCTCCCCTCCGTTTGTTGCCACCTTCAAAAGTCGAGGCCATTTATTGAAAAGTTTCCGTTTTGCGATCTTAGACTCTGGCTCTATAAATCATAGTGGTGGTGGTGGTATTGTATTGTTTGTATTGTTTGAGCATGTTGGGAGAACCTTTCCCTTTCTTCCCCTCCCGTCCCCTTCTTCCTCTCCCCTCCCCTCCCCTTCTCTCCCCTCCCTTTCTCTTCCTTCTCTCCCCTCCCCTTCCTTTCTCTTCCTTCCCTTCCCCTT
>JANHFP010008883.1:25914-37824 GCA_032468135.1 Calamaria suluensis | reverse complement strand
TGTAACTTGAGTCTATCTTCTGGAGTGTTTGCTAATCCTGCCAATTTGGTGTCATCTGCAAATTTGATGAGTTCCCCTTCTATCCCCTCATTCAAGTCATTCAAGTCATTGATGAAGATGTTTAAGAGTACTGGGCCTAAAACAGAGTCTTGCGGTACTCCACTGTATACTTCCCTCTATGTAGATGCAGTTCCATTGAGGACTACTCGTTGAGTGCGGTCAGCCAGTTACAAATCCATCTTGTGGTAATGCTGTCCAACCCACATTTTTCTACTTTATCTAGGAGTGTGTTATGGTCTACTTTATAAAATGCTTTACTGAAGATTACATTCCTCAGTTTGTAATAAACCCATTTGAAATCACTTCACAACCAGCTTTGGCAGCAATGCTGCAATATTGCCTTCTATGCATATATGCTCTTTGCATATATGCTCTCAATTAATGTGACAATGTGTCCCTTTGAGATGTCCACAGAGAGCCTTTTAGAGGATATGTTGCCTGATACTTTGAGCAAATATAGTGGTTGATTCAAACTTAATTCATAAGCTTGCACATTCAAAATTAAAACCTGGGGTGTCCAATGGCATTTGCTTCCAATAATCCTGCACAGGATCAGAGGATCATATACAAAAGATCATATACAAAAGACTAGTTTGCAAGAATGCTCAGTTATAAGGAATACATTCACACAACCTGCTAAGCCAAAAACAAACAAATCACCTTACAGCTCATCTGATTTGTGAACTAATATGTCAAAACTGTGGAATAATATAGAGGATAATTGAAAATATATAGCTAGAAATTTATAAAAGAAAGGAAAACATTGTCATGGATTTGCCCCAATGGAACAGTGGTGGGTTGCTTATGCTTTGGAATAGTTTGCACGATCTAGTAGCGATGACCAGATGACATCAGCAAACCGGTTCTCACTATCTGCGAGCTGCACCCCCCACCCCCCCACCCCCCGGCATTATTTCTTCCCTTTATTTCCTTGTTTTGAGGCTCAACTGATAGGCGCTGCAGAGTGGGTTGCCATGCCTAAACTGGTCTCCATTCTACTGTGCATGTGCAGAGTGAACATTTTGTGTGTCTGAACGCAAAGCATGCTGGTTGTGAGCACGCATGTTCAAAGCACATGCATGAAGTGGAACTCACCCCTGCAATGGAAGTACAAATTGTAGCCAGTAAACTTAAAAGAGTGTTAAGATTCACTTTTCAGCTCTAAGGTTACTTTTCATACAAAGATCTGCTGTAAAGCTTTTCAAAATATTAATCTGATAATGTTTTATCTAAGGGTAAACAAATGATAAAGCTTCTGCTTCAATGTTTCTTAAAACAGTCATAAAGAGCAGCCTTTGTGTTCAGTTGAGCAACCAGGTAAACAAGAATCAGTCTTAGAAGTTTAGCAGAAGAACAAATGCTTTCCATTAAAATATATTAGGTTCAACTTATTTATTTAATTGTATATATTTCTTTATGGGCTCAGTAGTTCAGTGGGTAAGATAGCTGAGCTTGTTGATTGGATGGTCGGCAGCTCAGTGATTCGAATCCCTAGTGCTGCATAATGGGGTGAGCTCCTGTTACTTGTCCCAGCTTCTGCCAACCAAGCAATTTCAAAAGCACGTAAAAATGCAAGTAGAAAAAATAGGAACCAACTTTGGTGGGAAGGTAACAGCGTTCTGTGTACCTTTGGCGTTTAGTCATGCCGGCCACATGACCACGGAGATGTCTTCGGACAGTGCTGGCTCTTTGGCTTTGAAATGGAGATGAGCACCGCCCTCTAGAGTCGGAAACGACTAGCACATATGTGCGAGGAAAACCTTTACCTTTTTTATATTTCTTTATCAAATTTAGGCATTGCTCATTTCACTATATATGTGATTTATGGATTAAAAAAACCAAAATTTCATTTAAAGACATAGTTAAAACAATATTACTATTGTATGACACACAGATAAAAGCAAGGATGAAAGATAAGTTAAAAGGCGGAATGAGTGCTCTCAAGCTACCCAAACATCCCCAAGCTTGCCGGCCACTCTTTGATCCCCACAGATGGGAAAGAGTGCTGTAAGATAATGCCAGGAAGAGTAGAAAAATGTGAGTTGTATGGATCTGACCCATGCTGAGAAAACTTTGTTTCATCTTTTCTTCCATCCACATCTTTGCCGGTCAGTTGATGTTGAATTTTGTTCATGCAAAAACATTTTTCCCATATTTCTTTTTTTCAGATGGGGAAAGCTACTGGCCCTTGTCAAAAGTTTTTTTTTTTTTCCCTGACTGTGAATAGGATTTGTTTTGGTTTTTCTTCTTCTTTAAATTAATCTGGCAAAGTTTGAACTTCAAAGTCATACATCCAAATACATTCCAGCTAAATGTTTCCATTTTCCCTTGCCACTTTCTTGCTTCGTAAAAGTTTTTTGTGTAAGACGTTTGCAAGATACTCAATCTGACATTTGCTTCTTTCCCAGTATTTTTCTAGCAGTTCTTTTGCAAGCTCCACCATTTGCTGGGCTGTATCCTTTTCCTAAGGGGAACACCCTCCAACTTTAATCTGACAAGAGTTTACAGCATCACAATTAGTTGTACATTTCTTCTTTTCCTCTCCTTCTCTCATTTGTGTTATGTTTAGCGTACCATATCCTAAAGGCAGCTGCCCTCTGAAGGCTCTTCTCTTCAGATGAAGCATTGGCACATGGTGAAGAGTAACAGGACTAGGAGGCATAATCATAACAGACTTTTCTAAAATGAAGGACTTCAAAACAGTTATATTTACCATGTGCTTAGTCAGACGTGACAGCATGGCATGGATCTTAGCCAGAACTATCACATAGTCAAGATGGCCATCTGTCTGAACCCAAGAACAGCATTTGAAGAAAACCATATATTTCTCTTGAAGAAATTTAAACTAAATTGACAGAAATAAACAGGTTCTGATAAATTCAGTGGTAGGAAGACAGATATATATTTGCCTTGAGACCTATTCATTCTTGAAATTATTATATGACTGCAGAACTTGGAGGAGGGAAAAATCCTGTTACAAGAGAGAGTCTGAAATCTTGTCTTACAATTTTAACATTCATGAAAGAAGCTTCTGGGTTTTTTTCCCCTACATTATATATACAAGGTTTCAAAGCTTCTTGGGAAATTCTTACATATCTGAGTTTGTTTCATTGTTGAAAGGAGTGGCTGAGGCTGTAGCTGGAATTGTCTTCTGTCATATGTCTTTTATTCACCCTGAAACCATTTTGATTGCCTGCATATCTCAAACTGAAAATACCAAATAGAAGAAGTAGCCTCATGATAAATGCCCTTGACATTTAATTGTAGAATGCAAAGCAAAGACATAGCAGACCTCTGGAGAAATTTCAAAAAAGGAGAATCAAATCAGAAAAGGTTGTTTAGGCCATAAAATCCACCCCATCCACCTATCCTCTGTTTCATATATTTAATAATGAGAAACCCACCTACCCTTCTTGATATTTTATCAAGGACATTTTTCTAGCTTTCAACTGCAGTCTGCCTTTGCAGGACTTAAGATGTTCTTGTCATATCATTTGGAATTGTTGACCTGTTAGGCAGCTGAGAAGTATCATGTTCATTCTCAGTTGTTTTCTCAAAGCTGAAATTAGTAAACTTTTTCAGTTTCGTTTTATAGTTATAGGATCCAATTCCTTTACCAGCCTTTTTTGTTACTTATTTTAGTTTCACTAAAGTCTTCTCAAAATGTGTTTTCCAGAAGTGTGTATAGTATTCAAAATTGGGTCTGATCTTTGCATAAAATAGAAAAAAAAATTCTTTAATGTGAAAATTTTGATTTAGCCTGAACGTATAGTTGATTTAGCCTTTTTGATTTAGCCTTTTGATTTGATTTAGCCTTTTTGATTTAGCCTGAACTTATAGTTGCTCTTTTGGCATCCTCATCACATTGGTGAATCAGCTTGGAATCAGCTAATTACAAGTCCCTTTTCCCAATATTTATTGCCAGGACTTTATATGTTCCTTTCATTTTTGTTTCAATAATAACAATAACAACAACAACAACAACCTTGCATTTGTTTCTATTGAATTTAATTCTATTATTTTCAGCCATTTTCTAACCTATTAAGATCATTGTTTGTGGTTTATTAGCTGTTCTTTCCAGTTTTCTGTCGTCTAAACATTTGAAAATGTTGAGAGGCATAAGCCCTGAATCTTGCAGCACTCCAATCAATATCTCAGTTCAGTCTAATGAAGTACTTGATGAATATAGTCTTCAAACTATCTGTTATCTCAATAAATATTCCTTCTAGACTGTTCTTAACTAACTTGCTAATCAGAATGCTATGGAATGCTATGGAAAAATATCAAATAGTTTTCTGAAGTCAAGGTATTTTAGATCTATTTCCACAATCTACGAAGGAAGTTTATATGAAATTCTCAGTCATCCAGGTCACAGTTGTCCCAAAGGTTGCTGAACTGGAAAAGCTTCAGCACCTTGAAGATGAGAAATGAAATGTCTTCAAGCAAAAGCAAAGAAAGTCCAGTTTGACCAAGCACCTTTGAGACTACTAAGGAAATTACTTAAGCAAAACATTAAAAAAGATTAACCTAACAATAGTTGTTCACAAATCCATGCTGATTTCTAGTAATCACTGTATTCTGTCTAAGATCCTTACAGATCAATAATTTAAGCTCTGTTCTAGCATCTGTATATTTGTGAGAAACCCTTTTGGGGCTTTTAAACCAGCTGTGAATTATTTAGTGAAAATGAAGACATTGCATAATAACTGAAAAGAACCTCTGAGCCTCCTTAAATCTAAAGTGCAATAGTATTACATTCCATTTAGGACAATTTTATGAAATTCATTTCTCCCATCAAAGAAACTTGATAAACAAATTCTATTTCATCAAACTGAAAAATAAGAACAATAATGCAGGATATTTTTTCTTCAACTGCACTAATGGTCATACTTAAAGTGTCAGAAATAAAGACGCAAAGTGAAATGTAGCTAAGGAACATTTTAAAAAATACATTTATTTCACCTTTTGGTGTGTAATTTTTCAGCATTAAATTGCTTTCCAAGAAGAAGATATTAACAGTTTGAGCACAGAAATATATTCTTCCATTAATGCAACAGAGAGCAAAGTTAGAGCTTATAGAAATAGCACTAAGTTAGATGAGAGTAGGTGAATGAATCCAGGTGTTAGTTTTCCCATTCCCAACAGAATAACAGAATAGTAGAATAACTGAGTTGGAAGGGACCTGAAGGTCATCTAGTCCAACCCCCTGCTCAAGCAAGAGTTCCTATACCAGGGCTGTCAAACTCGATTTCATTCAGGGCTGCATCAGGGTTGTGTTTGACCAAATTTGCAAAAACATTTAGAAAAATTGAGCATTTTGAATACACCAGATTTAACGTCCTGTGTGATGACCCAGTGTGTGTTACAGAAAGGAAAGTAACCCAGTTCTTAATAATAGCCTTTATTAAACATCAACCCCAGCTCCCCCAAAGTCTCTGATAAGGTTTGTTTTCTTTGGTATGAACAAAAAGACACACAACCATTCAGTTGGCTGGCTGCAGACATGATAAAGTCACACTGGAGATAAACAAAATTCTTCAGCTGCTAATTGCACTAAACCTGGCAGGGAAACAAGAATTTCTGGGCCAGAAACCATGACTGTTAACCCATGAATAATCCACTTTGACTCCAGCAGCCAGCCTTTGCAAAATGCTTGCTTATAACCCCACTGACACAGCTGTGTCCCATCACTCATTTTCTCCTGAGTAATCTTTTCTGTAATCTCCTCCTCTCTTGTCTCCGCTGCCTAGGGTGAGGAGGAGGTAGTCCTGGTTCCTCATCTGAACTCATTCTCTCTGCGTCTGCTTCCACCCCACTTGGCCCAGCCTGGCCCTGCTTTTCCCCACCTTTTTCTGCAGCCCCTGCCTCCAACATATTGTTCTCTGCCAGCTATTCCTCTCCTTCTTCTGAAACGGACGCTGACAGAGGCATGACATTGCAAATGTATGGCACATGTGCTGGAAGTGGCACACAAAGCCATCTCTCTGGGCAATGCCAGCCATTACCTGTTACCTTTCTGGGTTCCAGCGCACACATGTGTGCATTTGTCAGCCTTTTATCTATCTCATGTAAGGTGCATATGCATATTAAATGCACTTTAATATATAGTGTATATTACAACACTGTCTAAGTGTTGTTTTTGCTTCTGTGAATATCATGCCTCTGCCAGCATCCGACTCAGAGGTTGAGGAGGAACAGCTGGCAGAGAGCAGTGAGGAGCAGTTAGGAGTTGAGGAAGAGCAGTCCCAGGCAGCACCCAGTGAGCTGGGGATGGAGTCAGAGAGGGACACCTCAGAAGAAGAACTAGCGCCCCACCCCAGACAAAGACGAAGAGACAATTCAAGGGTGTTTGTTTTAAGTTTTCTGCTTTTGGGGTTTGTTTAATTGTTCCGTGGAGGGTCATTACACGGACTGTTCAAAGTTACAATGGCAGAAAAAAAGGGGGAGACGACCTATGACCAATTTTCACACGTAAGGACCGTTGCAACATCCCCATGGCCGCATGATCAAGATTGAGATCCTTGGCAAGAGGTTCGTATTTGTGGTGCCCTCGGGATCACAGGATCGGCTTTTGAGACCTCCTGACCGACAAAATCAAACGGGGAATCCAGTTTCACTTCGTTACTGTGCTACGGACATAACAAATGCAGCTATTTGCTTGACTGTGGCAAGAAAAGTCATAAAAATGGGGCAAACCAGTGGTGAAATTCAATTTTTTTAAAACTACTGGTTCTGTGGGCTTGGAGGGCATGGTGTGGCTTGGTGGGTGTGGCTTAGTGGGCATGGCAGGGGAAGCATACTGTAAAATCTCCATTCCCTCCTCACTTCAGGGGGAAGCATACTGCAAAATCTCCATTCCCTCCCAATTCCTGGGGAAGGATATTGCAAAATCCTCATTCCCTCCTCATTCCAGGGGAAAGTATAATGCAAAATCTCCATTCTCTCCCCACTCCAGGGGAAGCATACTGCAAAATCTCCATTCCCTTCCCACTCTGGGGCCAGCCAGAGGTGGTATTTACCAGTTCTCCAAACTACTCAAAATTTCTGTTACCAGTTCTCCAGAACCTGTCAGAACCTGCTGGATTTCATCCCGGGGGCAAACTCACTTAAACAAATGTCCCACTTAATGACATAAACCCTGGGCTCCGTTGACCATAACTTGAGGACTACCAGTGTTGGTGTTTAGGAATCCGACAACATGCATATCCAGAGTAACATCGTGCAACGTGGTGTGTCTCTGTTCAGGCTTGAAGCCAGCATTGCCCTTTCCCACGAACTCTGTCCTTTTCCCCTTCTTTGGAGTGAGAGTGTTTTTGTGTTATTTTCACAAAGGAGTCTGCAAGCTGAAACCTACCCTCCCTAAGTCGGCTAATGCCTCTCCTGCCTGTGGACCAGACTAGACTAGAATTCTTTTTATTGGCCAAGTGTCATTGGACACACAAGGAATTTGTCTTGGTGCATCTGCTCTCAGTGTACATAAAAGAAAAGATACGTTCATCAAGAATCGTAAGGTACAACACTTAATGACAGTCATAGGGTACATAGGGTAAATCGTAAGGATACCAGCGACAAAGTTACATTCGTACAGTCCTAAATTGAAGGAGACGGGTGATGGGAACGATGAGAAGATTAATAGTAATGCAGACTTAGCAAATAGTTTGACATTGTGGAGGGAATTGTTTGTCTAACAGAGTGATGGTGTTCAGGAAAAATCTGTTCTTGTGTCTAAGTTGTTTCTGGTGTGCAGTGCTCTATAGCATCGTCTTCAGGGTAGGAGTTGAAACAGTTTATGTCCAGGATGCGAGGGGTCTGTAAATATTTTCACAGCCCTCCTTTTGACTCGTGCAGTTATACAGATCCTCAATGTATAGTTTTTTCTGCAGTTCTAATTATCCTCTGAAGTCCGTGTCTGTCTCGTCGGGTTGCTGATGTGTGCAACTTATCTTCTTGTGGATTCTTCTCCCCTATCTTTCCTCTCTTCTTATTTCCATTTTTGGATTTTTAACTCTAAGCTCCCACAAGCACGGACTGCTTCGGTTTTTTTGCTATCGGGTTGTGTTCTTGCTATATTGCTAGGAATAATTTTATGGAACCATCTGCATAGAACCACATCCCCATTCAGTTCAGCGTTCAAAACACAATGCAAGGAACCTGCTGAACCAAACCAAGGATCCAGCTAGCTCATCGTCCTGTTCCCGTAATGGTCATCAGTAACCTTCACCCGTATACCCTAATACTGTGATGGCGAACCTACGCATGCCGGAAGTAGCACGCAGAGCCATCTCTCTGGGCACACCAGTCGTCGCCTGTTGTTCTTCCGGATCCTGGCGTGCACATACATGCCGGCCAGCTGGTCTTCACGCAGGCGGGAGCAGCAGAAACCGGAAGAGCAGCTGCCTGCCACGCACACGCACGCTGGGAACCTGAGCCAGCTGGCCTTCACACTTGCATGCACACCAGAAACTGGAAGACCAGGTGACCACCTCTTCTGGTTTCTGGCCATCCTGGGGATGTGCGCTGGGGAGCTGCTCTTTCGGTTTCCGGTGCTTCTCTGTGCGCATGCAGACACTCCCGTTTCGGTACTTGGTGCTGAAAAGGTTCACCAACACTACCCTTGTATATGACCCCAGGCCCGAAGTAAAGGCCATTTTTATTAGTAGCGATTAATAGCCAAGGGGGAATGCCTTGCCATTTTACTACCGGTCAGTAAAATATTTTTATTACTTTTTTATATTATAATATTTTATAACTGGTGAGCAAGCAGCGTGCTGCAGCTGCCAAAAAAGCCAACACGGTGCCATTAACGCCAGGGTGTTCAAACTTGGCAACTTTGAGACTTGTCAACTCCCAGAATTCCTCAGCCCACTTTGCTTCGATTGGAAGCTTTGCTGGCTGAGGGATTCTGGGATTTGAAGTCCATAAGTCTTAAAGCTGCCAAGTTTGAAGACCTCTGAGGTAACGGAAAGCTACAGGTACAGCATAGCTGTCTGAGGAATTCTGAGAGTCGAAGTCCACAAGTCATAAAGCTGCCAAGTTTGAAGACCTCTGAGGTAATGGAAAGCTAAAGGTAGAGCTATGCTGGCTGGGGGATTCTGGGATTTGAAGTCCACAAGTCTTAAAGCTGCCAAGTTTGAGGGCCTCCAATCTATGGACTTCAATTCCAGAATCCTTCAGCCAGCATAGCTTACTCTCTTGTCATCCCTTTCTCTGGAGCTGAAATCGACAAGTCTTAAAGCTGCCAGGTTTGAAGACCTGTGAGGTAACGGAAAGCTACAGGTACAGCTATGATGGCTGGAGGATTCTGGGAGTTGAAGTCCACAAGTCTTAAATATGTCAAATTTGAAGACCTCTGAGGTAACGGAAAGCTACAGGTACAGCTATGCTGGCTGGTGAATTCAGGGAGTTGAAGTCCACAAGTCTTAAAGCTGCCATGTTTGAAGGCCTCTGAGGTAACGGAGAAGCTACAGGTACAGCTATGCTGGCTGGAGGATTCTGGGAGTTGAAGTCCACAAGTCTTAAAGCTTCCAAGTTTGGGAACCTCTGATTTCACACCTTGGCTGGCAATTTTTTTAATTTTTTTTAATATTCTTTATTGAGTTTATTAAACACAGAAAAGAAAAACAAAAAAGGAAACATTACACTGACATAACGTAGTAGCAATTGAGCAATAATTCTATATCCCATATACAACCTGTACACAATAAACAGAAAAATAAAACAAAGGAAAAAAAGAAGAGAAGGAAGGACATAGAAAGGAAAAAGGAAAAGAAAAAGAAAGGAAAGAAAGAAGAAAAAAGAAAAAGAAAGAAAAACATAGAAATAAATCCTTCAATATTCTACACATTAAAAATTTATAAAATACTATAATTAAATATCCAATGTTAACACCAGCAGCTTAATCTCCACCATGTTTTGTTAGTAATTGATGCATTTTCAATATAACTGTATTTTCTGCTCTGAACGAACTCATCCGTTTTAATTTTGAACTTGTTTTGATTTTTAAAAAAATAATCTTTATTGGTTTTATTAAACACACAAAAGAAAAACAAACAAACACACATCACAAAAATACAAAGTAACACAAAAACATAAAACAAAAAATATATAGATATACTCTAATAGCAGTAAAATATTATTTCATTAAGAAAAAAGAATCTAATTAGTTATTTCAACATTGACATCAGTAGCTTAACCTTCACCGAGTATTGTAAATATTCTAAATTAATCCAATCTAGTAGTATTTTCTTGTCTAAATAAATTATTCTATTTCAGTTTTGAACTTGTTTCTAATCCAATTGTACCAACCATCCCACACATGGTAATAGTCTGAATCTTCTTTTTCTTTTAATCTCATGGAAAGTATATCGGTTTTGGCACATTGATAAATCTTCTGAATCAACATGATATTTGTAGGAGCCTGTGATGTTTTCCAGTTTTTTGCAATTGTGATCCGTGTTGCTGTAAGGATCAGGTAGAGTTTTGATCATACCACTGTGGCTGCTGTCTTGGCTTTGTTGATTACACCCTACAGATTTATCTGATATTTTCCCATCTTTGAATTCCCCAATGTTGCGATTCTTCAGGGCTGAAGGAATATCCCCTGGTTCCCCTCTTAGAACTAATGTTTAACAGTACATATCTCTAAGGCAGCTAGAATAATCTATGGTCAACTCTGGAAAGACAACAATACACCATCAGAGGGAAGGTTGATTAGGAAATTTGGGAATATTCAGAGATAGACAGACTTACAAAAGGATTACAAGAAAAAGAGGAATCAGAATACTACAAAGTATGGGAAAAATGGTACGGATGGTTAGATGAGAAAGGAAATAGGACAGGAAAGAATGAAGGAGAAAGAAATAGGAAAGAAACAGGAAAGATACAGTAACAGCAAATGGGAGAAATGATAAAGCACAAATAAAGGTGAAAGGGAATACAAACACATACACATGTATATGTATAGATGCAAATAAATTATTATTAGAAGATATATGCATATTATATCTAGAATTGGAGGGAAAAATAAGTAATTGGAAAATATTGACCGATAATGCAATGTTGGAAATGTCAAAGATGTATCTTTGTTTTTTAAAAATAAAAAAATGTTCAATAAAAAAAACACTAATGTGGAGATCTGTTTCAGAACATTCTCACTTAATAGCTTGTTTAATCACATGACATGGTGGTGTAATACTATCAATCAAACACAGTCAGGGACTAACTACAACCGCAAATCATATAAATATATCATTAAAATAGGATTTTAAAAATCCTGCTGCAGGAGATCCTTGATTTCATAAAAGTGCCAGAAAACTGGTCTGAGAAGAGAAATTTATTTTGATTTAGAATGTGTAACTATTTGAGTGTAACCACACAATAATTAAATGAGTAAAATATATCCTTTTGTATTTATTAATATGGATTTTTTAACATGTAAGAAAAATTCTGTTGGGAGTAAAAATAGTCATTTATTCTGGTTACAATAAGTGGGGATGCAACCTAAGCTAGGGATGGGGAAGACATGAGTTTAAGTCACCTAGCCAGAGCCATTTACAGAATTGTAGAATAACAAGAGTTTGAAGGGACTTTGGAGGTCTTCTAGTCCAACCCCCTGCACAAGCAGGAGACTGTCTAACATTTCAAACAAATGACTGTCCATTTAAAAAAAAGAACTCCAGTGATGGATCACCCACAACCTCTGGAGGCCAAGCTGTCTACTTAATTTATTTATTTTTATTTATTTATTATTAAATTTATATACCGCCCCTCTCCTCACGGACTCGGGGCGGTGTACAGCCACTAATACTAAAAATATCACATATACAAATAGATAGATTAAAAAATGATTAA
>JANHFP010008883.1:14493-25814 GCA_032468135.1 Calamaria suluensis | reverse complement strand
ATGGAGGGAGCGGGGAGGGAGGGGGGAAGGGAGAAAAAGAAAATTATTATATTTGATAAAACTTTTTAATACAAAAAAAAAAAAGAACAGTGGTCCCCAAAGTTTACGGAACTAGGTATCAGTTTTGTGGAAGACAAGTTTTCCACAGACAGGGAGAGGAGGGAAAGAATATGTAACCTAGATCCCATGTCCACAGTTTTGCTCACCCAGTACTCACCTCTAGGCCTGAGGCCTGATTTCTAACAGGCCATGGACTAATGCTAGACCTCGGACAGGGGCTTTTGAATAGTTAGCTTAGAACATCTCCAGGTAGCCTGTATTGATATGCAATTGTAGATGAGTTTCTCTAGCTTGCACAAAGGAAGTTAAAGCTACTTTGACCCAAATTAATCTTAAATGACATGTTTCCCTGAAAAGACAGTCATTTTTCTGAATGTTTACTCAGGTTCTATGCTGTACTTTGATTTATGAATATGTTGATTTTTTGGGGGGGCAACATTGAAACCTTTAATCATTACAGTCTAGCTGTTTGTATTTTAAACACAGCATAGTGAACATCTATCTGGGCAAAGTACTTTATATTTATCTTCACAAAATTATTATGTATTATTACTTCTTGCCCAAAGTTAAGTATTTAAAACAGGGGCATTTTATATTGAATATTATTCATGTACCTGATGGATTTGTGGCACCTTGTGGTTTTTAAACCAAGAAAGTCTTTTCCTTAATTCCATATTACAATATACATACTGGGAGGACATAGTGTGCAACTAGAGATACTAATCTGTTTTTATTACTAAACATAGTTACAGGACAAGTCTATCAGTATTTATTCAGGAGAAAGTCCCAGTGTTCAGTGCAGTTTACTTCCTACGTAATTTGCATCTTCAGAAATATCTGCCTAAGATCTTTTTATATTAACTTATTCCCTAGGACAAACCCTTTTATGCATCATTCCATGTTTGCATTTCGGAAAGATGTGAATTTTAAATCACAGCAGAAGATACAAATAATAGGAGATGCTTAAAGATATTAGGAACAATGAATTCATTGCCCTGACATATATTTATGTCTAAATATCTTAAGGGTCTTTTATATTCTTCTGGATATTAGCCTCATGTTTAAAGACAGGATAAAACACCCTAGAGAAATAACAGATTACTTTTCATTCATGCAGCGTGATTTACCACCATTGTAATTTTCAGGTTCCAGTTTTTTGCTGAAACACTTTGGACAGCAGGAAAAAGATCACCCCTTACTCTTTTGCTGAATAAGATGCTTCTAAAGCTCAGGAAAAGTGTTTAATTTAGCCTGTTCACAATACAAGACTTTCTACCCACCCACCCTCTTTGCCCCCAATCAAAACTAGGCATCATCTTAGAGCTGAAGTAAAAAAAAAAAACTTAACTGAATGCATGTAATCCATAAGAAAACGGATTTCAAACATTTAATTATCATAGAAACAGGCAGTGCTATTCAGTAAGTTATGGGGAAATCAAATAGTCATAGCTAGCAGCTAGCAGTTTTAAAACCAGAATTGGAGCACAAACCCCAAGGGCTGTTTCCACCCATATTCCAATAAATCATGTAATGACTTTTAGAAAAGACAGATATTTAATTCTTGAATTAGAGCTACAGGACCATAACCAAAGACTGACAGCTCTCTTATGCCACCATGCTTTCCTATGGACCTTTATAAACCGCCTGGCTGAGAAATGATGCATTAATTAGGTAAATGGGGGGATACGGAGAAATAGGAATAAAATGCAGATGGCTGACCTTTCAGGGAGAGATCAAAGTTCACTGAAAGGAGAAAAATGATTTCATGTGTGCATGCTCTGTGTGTGTGTGTGTGTGTGTGTGTGCATATATATACAGCCTTACCATTCAGGTTCTTTTTCTGCCCCTTTACAATTTCAGCCCCTAAACCTTTCAACTGTCATTTGAATTTAAGTCACAATTATTATGATTCTATCACTCCAAAGTAGCCATTAGGACTTGGACCTCATTTGGAAAGTAGGTAGATCATTCATTTATGCAGCCTGGAAATTAATGTATTCTTATTGACGATGTCAAAATTAACAGATTCAGCATTGACACCAACTATTGGATCCATAACAGCTCCAGAACAAATCCATATGTTGGAATTGTGTTCAGCATTCTGTCTTGACTAGATTATTATGATATGCTGGTAGAATCCCTCCCCCCTTTCCAGTGATTCAGAGAGCAAAGATTATCCCAGATAACGCCTATACCCTGGTTTTGATTCCAGGCTTGGAGTTAATGTTGTCTGTCAGTCTTGCAAGATTGGTGAGGCAACACAGACCTAGAACTACTGTCATGTTATGGGGAAATCAGGAGAATCAGGCAGTTCAAATCAGTATAATGATTTATTACAAGATTCTCTGCAAGAATCTGATCTACTAATGATAAAGGGAAATTAGAAGGAGATAAGATAGGCATTCAAGGTGTGCATACATTTATAAAGCTGCCCAGCTTATAATAAACTCTGGATAGTCCCCAATATCTCTGACCTCACCTTACACCTCATAATCAAAGAAACAGGGAAGTCCCTTCTGATGTGTGTGTCATGTCTCCATTGATTCTGCAGGCTAAACTGCTGCTTCTGCTTTCATCTACCGCTCTTCCTCTAGTCTCCCAAGGCCATTCCCATGTGTCGCTACAGCCTCTGCCATATTGTATGCTGCTGCAGCCATTTTTAGGCGATGCCATCTTGTATTATCTATATTTGTAATTGTTTTAACCGTGGATTAGATTTTTGTAAACTGCTCAAAGTCTATGTGTTGAGACTTTGAGGCGTTGCATATATAAATAAATAAATAATAAACAAACAAACAAACAAATAAATAAATAAGGTAAAGGTAAAGGTTTCCCTTGCACATATGTGGTAGTCATTCCCGACTCTAGGGGGCAGTGCTCATCTCCATTTCAAAGCTGAAGAGCCAGCGCTGTCCGAAGACGTATCCATGGTCATGTCGCCGGCATGACTAAATGCCAAAGGTGCACAGAATGCTGTTACCTTCCCAGCAAAGGTGGTCCCTATTTTTTCTACTTGCATTTTTTACGTGATTTTGAAACTGCTGGGTTGGCAGAAGCTGGGACAAGTCACGGGAGTTGATCCCATTATATGGCACTAGGGATTTGAACCACTGAACTGCCGACCTTCCGATCGACAAGCTCAGCTGTCTTACCCGCTGAGCCACTGTGAACTAAGAACTACTTTGTCATGGGAGAAGCAAATTCAGAGAATAGACTCCTGTCAAAATCTACAACTTGAGCTATGAATATTCTCAACAATTCCTAGCCAATGATCATTTTTGGAGAAATGAGTTCCTCCCAGTTAATTCACGTTAGCCAAACCAAGGCTAGTTCTTAATGTTGCTTCAGGGAAGAAATGGCATGCAAAGGGAGCACAAACCTATATTCTTTCTGAATGTCCTTTTGGGGAAGCAGCAGCACCAGAGAGATCCTTTGACTGATTCTTATGATCGAACGATTGGGACCCAGCAGATCCAGTTTAATTATTAATTATTATTTATTATTTTAATTTATATACCACCCCATATCCAAAGACTCGGGGAGGTTGACAGCAAAATTAAAAACAGAACAATATGCAACTTAAAATAATTAAAGTAATTAAACTAAGCTGTCCTCTTACTAAGCCCAATTAAAATTCGATTAAAATTCAATTAAAAATTAACAACTAATTTTATATTTGTATTTAAAACCCCATTTAAAATCCCCCATGGTCACCCCAGGCCGGCCTGCCGGAAGAGCCAGGTCTTTAGCTCCCGACGAAATGATCTCAGGTCAGGGAGCATCCGCAGCATTGGAGGCAATTCGTTCCAGAGGGTTAGCGCCCCCACAGAGAATGCCCTGCTTCTTGGGGTCACCAAACGGCACATGGAGGGCGTTGGGACCCCCATCAGCCCCTCCCTGTGAAAGCACACCGGTCGGTGGGACACCATTGGCAGAACGTGATCTTGTAGTTACCCCGGTCCAATGCCATGGGTCGCTGTCTTATACAGCATAATTGGTGCTGTAATAACAATGTGCTTTCTAAAAAATATTCATCCTCATAAAATGGACTTGTTTACCTTTGAAGAAAGTTGGATGTATTGATCTAGATATAACTTCTTTTGGTAGGTATTTATTTCATTTTGCCTCTGAAAAAAACTGACACTGATCAAAATAGCCTTTTACTATTATTATGTTGTGTTGTCTATTTTCTCTTTTGGGCACTGAATATTTTAGGAAGAGGGTGGTGTCAAAACTGTGACTTGACAGCTATTCTGAAAACGTTTAGCCATTTCAGACCTTTATTTGATCTGCAGCTAATGTAGTGCCAGTGATATAAATTGGCAATTGCTCTGAGTATGCATTTCTCTGCCAATTCACAGACAGATTCATTTTCACCTTGTGATCCCCAGTAGCACCATTTCCCTGAGTCTGTCTGAGTCAATCTACATGCTGGAAAAACATAAACATGATAGGGTTAGGCAAGAGCACAAAGGTATCTGGAATTCTATTAACATAATTCATTAACGTAATATTTTATATTTGATCCTGGGATTCTTTCAAAATAATTTTAATGTTCTAAAGATTGTGAATAAAATTAAAGTGTATTTTTAGTCAGAATATACTTATATTATCATAAAAGATCTATGGGGGGTATGTGGCATAGGTATTTGTGGAATAAAAAAAGGCAGAAAAGCGTTTCAAAAGACATTAGTCTGTAAAAACATGGACTCTTCTAAAAATAAGAATCAATCTGACAATATCAACTTTAGCTTTCTCTGTCAAATGACTTTCATTACAAAAATAATAAGGGAGGATGATTTAATCACATATATTGATTAATATATGTGATTAAATCCAGATTCAGAGAACATGTTGGGGACAAAGCACGGACAAAGATAAGAATTTACAATTTTTTATGTATTTACCAATTGTGGGAGAAGTCAGGAAAGAAGAAATTGACTTGGGACAAATGTCAGAGTTTGAAAAACTTGTAATAAGACCAGGATTATCTATTGGGACATAGACATGGATTGTTGTTGAACTGTGACAAATCAAAAATTGATTTGTATGGTAAAGTGGATGTAAAACTTCAAAAAACATGGTTACAGTGTTATAGTGGGGAGGGCTTGTGGATGAAGTTCACTCCAAGATAGAATTTAAGGGAATATTGGTATAAAATGTTTTACAGGTTGTACACATCACTGTCAACTATTGTCAATCTTTCTAGATAGACCATATCAAGGAATCATATTCTCAGGATTGCTAATACTACTTTTATAGCCAAACGTAATCTTGTAGGTTTGATTGTTTTATGCCTCCCTCCCCACTTTTCGTTCTTATACCCCAGTGAATTAAGGAGATGTCCGTCTGAGCCACTTCCAAATGTTATTAGTCATTCTGAACATAAAAAGTGCTTCTGTCTCTTTTATTTAAGAATAGGTTCTGCATATCTGGCAAGGTCATCTTCCTTACTCCCGAATACATCAAGATAGGCAAATCTTTATCCTAGTGGATATTGGAAATGCCACAATAGAAAGATGAGATTTTATCACGTCAAGAAACTTAGACATTCTGCAGGGGCAGACGTGTTTCAATGTATTGTCGAACAATCAATTTATGTTAAGAATTCATAAAAATATACTTTCTCCTATATCTATAATTCAACTTAACTTTCCACTCAATATATAGATTAAAAACCTAGAACCCATATGATTCTTTCCAAGGAATTTAACATTAAAAATTATAGTGTGGTGGCTGCTTTGGGTGGTCTCCCTACTAAGGGCCTTAAGGAGGCTGGGGTCCTGGCATCAGATTGTGTTTCTTTCCAGCTTGGCTTGGTTTTCTGGATAATATTTTTCAGTATGACATAGTTCATGCATAATGTATGCATAAGCCATAAAGTAGGATAAATCTGGATGAAGTTCTAAAATGAGTTAATAGAATATACAGCTGGTGAACATTTGTTACCCCTTCTTAAAGTCAATGGTAAATTTGGCAGATTTTTTTTAAAAAAACTGATACATTAATTCCTTAAGCTGTTTTATTATTCTCTAGCAACATTTGAAGAGACCATGGATTACTCTCTAATAACTATTTAACAGCAAGGAGTAGCCGCTTGGAGTTTAAAATCAAAGGCTTGTATTTTGCAGAATGAATAGAATTGCTGTTGGCTGAACTTTCAAGACTTAGCTCCTTTGGGATAAAAAACCCCCCCTGGGAATGACACCTAGTAGTCATGTGAATGATGAATTGATTCATACTTATGGTTTCCATTGGTCAATGCTCAATAAGGATGAAGTTATATAAAACTTTGAATGAGTGATCACATATGACAAACAAACAGGGACTTGCTTGGAAGTAATTAACTGAATCAGGTGATTATAAAGGACTCTTGATAATTCAATGGATTTTCTGCTGTTTGGGGGATTTTAACAGATCAATGTGCAAGGATGCAACTTTACTACCAATTATGTAGACTCCTGAAAGAGTGAATGAATGGTATGATGGGCTCTGTGAAATTGTTTTGAGGAGTTTGGTCAATGAAATCTATCACTTTGCCAGTCTCTGCTTATCAAAGCTCTTTTGGACTGGGGAAGCTAATATTACTTTGGGCTTTCTGAAGTTCTTTAATGGAGACAGCCACAGACCTTAATTTGATTGTCACTTGTACTAATGGAATATTATACTTCTTCATTGAGCCTGCCAATGCAACTAGGAATTTGGTCCATGTGTCAATATTCTGTATGTGGTAGCAAGGTTAACATTTTCATTTCTGCATGAGTAGGTTATGCTTTCACAAAGAGTGAATGTGTGAAGATTAACAATTGTAAAGACTACCTAAACAATGTTTTGTTAAAAACCAGTGGACAGATTCCAGCCTCTTTCTCTATAGCCTGCCATAGAGACAGGCGTTGTGTGCCTTGGCAAATTATCTCATAGAGTATTATAATCAAGCAAAAACCCTGATGCCATCTATTCCTGCTAGGCCAAACTTGTTATTCAGTTAGCTAGCCTTCCTCATATCATATGAAACCCACTGTTCAAAGACAGCAAAGCTACACCAATCAATAAGATGTAAAAAAATTGACAATTTGCCTAATGCCCAACTTCCAACCCACCCAGGTCACTGATGAAATGATCCTTAGAAATAGGGGTCAAGCTTGTCAATCCTAGCCTTACTGGCCCAGGAAAAATACAAAAATTTCACTGCATTATAATATTATAATTATTGGTTATTTATCATTATTAACAGAAAAAAGGGGGAAAAAGTTCCTTGAAAAAAATAGGCACTTAATTTCTAACTTCTTCATTTTCTAAACTCTGATTGATTTTCAGAGTTTAGACCCTTGCCCCTTAAAAATAATTCTGTACATATTTATTTTTGTCTTACTGTGGGATTCCTGTGTAGATTTCTTTTGTCTTTGCTCTAAAACAGAAGCAGGATAATTATTTCAAAAAATATTGTGCTGAAGCTCTTGAAGGTGTCTTGGAAGAGTTAATTTTCCATCATCCTTCCTGTGTGTATCCCATTCTTCCAGAATGTGAGGTAGCTTTAGGTATTTTGAAGTCATAACCCAATTTCTCTCTCTTTTAATCTAAATCTGCAGTGACTCAGCTCAAATCAGATTGGCATTAAATCTTGAATTGCCTCCTCATTGAAACATAACCTTTTTGAATCTCCAATTCAAATCAAATCAGGGTTGATTCTCACAGCCAAATAAGAAAGCACCATGTCAGAAGTGATACCACCATGAAGGACACAGTGATTTACAGTCTTACCAGCTGATTGCAAAAGGTGTGTCCTGAGAGTTGCTGATTGCCCATTGTGGGTGATTGAGTGATTGTTTCTTGCTGAGTAAAGGGAACCATAGAAAAAGCTTCTAAGCACGGAAAGCAGTTCAATTACCTTGGTAGGTGATTAATTTCCCTTCTTTGGCTACGTCCAGGCAGATACTAGACAAGCATATGATATATATTATATAAGGGATCAAGGTGGCAAACATACATAATATCTTCCCTCTATTTTCTGCACAACAACAATCCTGTGAGGTGAACTGGGCTGATAGAGTAATGAGCTCAAAGTCACCCAGCTACTTTCAGCTACTAGCTCAAAGTCACCTAGCTAAAGGCAGCCTAGATCATCTGTCTTCTAGTTTTTAGACCAGCACATCAACCACTACATGAAATGGACTCCCTGCTTGTTGGGTATACTTTGAATTGGATTGCTTATTGAGCATTGGTATGGAGTGGATGCTACCACTGAATTCAGTGATTCTATGTTTTTGTTGCACCATCAGTGACTGAATTGCAATAAAGTGTAAAGAATTGCATCCTGAAAATGATGCCACCTGTGTTCATTGTTTAAACTCCCTTACTAAACCATTGTATAAAATTGGTCATTATTGTTTTGGTCTCCTCACAGAATGCTATAGAAGGAACAGAATAAACATATTCATGTCTACTACTTCTTACATGCAGAATTTACATGAATTAATAATGCTTGAAGAAGGGTTCAGATGTAGGTTCACAAACTCCTTGCTGATTTCAAAGTTATTCAATATATGAGCTAGATCAGGGGTGTCAAACTTGATTTGATTGAGGGCTGCATCAGGGTGTGTTTCTCTTCGGGAGGGTGCTTGTGGCCAGCTTGTTATCACTCATGTGTTGGCCCAAGCACTCTGTCAGTGAAAATGGGCTTCTGAGCTCAGTTTTCAGTTGGGGCAGCCTCCTGCAACCCTCTGCCAGTGAAAACATAACTTAGTGGGCTGGTCCTTTGCTGTTTTCAGGGCATCCCTGAGGGCCAGATGTAAGCACCCCACAGACCAGACATGGACTGAGGGCTTTGAGTTTGATACCTCTGAGCTAGATCAACATCCTTCAGGTTTTCTTCTATGAACTTTGAAAGACATATTAGGGAACACATAATTACCACCTATAACTGCCTGCCTGACACCTGTTATAGATGTATACATGTAGCCACACAGTCACCTACATGTACTATCAAGGTAGCTGCATGTCCTTTAACAGGAGCATAAATGTGCACATTTGAACATCAACACTTGCATAACAAGCAGCAATAAACATCTAAGAAAGTGAAAGGTACCTAATACACTCCTGCAAAGCTCTTAAAAAGCTCTTAACTCTTAAAAAGGACAAAAGGACAAAACGGATCTGCATCTTCCCCAGAGAGTTTGAAAAATTTCTTGCTTCATGTTAAAATGAAAGAAGAAAGACACCAAGAATCAGAAAATGAAGACCAAGATGTTTTACTATAGCTTTCTCATACAGTGCTGGCAGTAGAAAAGTAATATTTTCATTTTCTCTCATGCACTAGTGAAAACTGACATCTAATGAGATATAAAACATAAATCATACAACAGGAAGGACCATTTACTTTAAAAATAGTATGTGAAGTTACTGCCCAGATATGGTGATCTAACAGCCAAGTGGCCTTGAAAAGTGATTTTTTTTTTTACTTTCTGGCTGGGAAAACACTTGAAAGTTCACTTTAGGTCTTTTGTAAATTTCTGCTTTGAAATGGTAGGAAATTAGACCATTTAATATTCAAAGATGGACAATCCTGATACATGGGAGAATAGTTGTGGGAACTGAACCAGTGCAACTGGAGAGCATCAAAGTCTTGCTGGCTAGTATTTATGGTACTTGATCCAAGATAAAGGATACAAGGAATGAAGAAAAAAAGCAAACTATATTTCATATTATCTGCTGCAGTGGCACTTAGGTTATTATAAATTAATGAAATTAAAACTGATTTTTTTTAAAAAAAAAACCATTATCAAATTCAGTGTTTCTCAACCTTGATAGCTTTAAGACTGGGAAGATCATGAGAACTGGAGTCCATAGATCTTAATGTTGTCAAGGTTGAAAAATACTAAGCCGAGCATGTAGAAAATAGATAGATAGATAGATTTTGGAAGTCCAGTGCTTGAGATACATTTTCAGAATACAGTTTTGAAAACAGATTGCATGATATAATTTGCTCAGTAAAAATGTAGAGCAGTTGCCTGAGTCATGGCAGAAGTTCTGGGACTAAACACAGAACCATAGGGTTGAAAGTAATGTTGAAGGCCTAGTAATCCCACATCCTGATCAAGGCTGGAGCCTTTTACCATCCCAATCAAATGGTTGTCCAGTCTATTTTGAGCATCCACAACCCCAGGAGTCAATCTATTCCATTGATTAATTATTCTCACTGTCAGAAAATGCCTCCTTACTTCTAGACTGGATCTCTTTTTAATAAGCTTCCGCATATTACTTTTTGTCCTGCCCTCTGGTGCCCTAGGTAATAAGTCAAATCCCCTGTTCTTTGTGACTTAACCCTCAAGCACTGGAAGTACTGAAACATCAAGTTGAATAAGCTGGGTATACACTGTGGTATTGCACAAAAGGGAGTGAACATCCATCTTTAGCTGGCACTTCTCTGCAGGTACTGTATAAAAGTTCATCTGATTTACAGTCCCAAGATAGACCCAAATGAACACATTTATGTAAAAAGCACCTTTCACACTCTGAAGAAACCTTTGACAGCATTACTTAATAAAAAAAAAGTCCAATACCATCATAAATTCATTTATGGAAGGAAAAACAGTTAACGGCTGACACCACTAACGTGTGCACAAAACCTTTCTCTCCCTATCTTTGTCCATCTCATTTTTCTTGTGTGTCCCAACAACTGAACTGTTTTCACAGCATAATAATTATGCTGTCATCTTTTTTGTGAAAAGTACAGCGATTCCATTCAGCAAAAAGAAATCTAGAAGAGGCTCACTCTGGAATGAACAGCCTAAAATGCAGCAGACATCAGTCATCTTTCATAAGCAGGAAAATGTTGGCACAGTGAGCTTTACTTCCTGTGGTTAAAAAAAAGATACAAAAACGATGACAGCTCCTACAATTTCATCTATCAGCAGACAATTATTTTCCTCCCAAAGAAGGCAGCGTAAAGGACAAGTTAAGCTTGAAGCCTCACAAAATGGACCATGAATGCAATTTTGTTTTGTTTGTTTTTATTGCTGTCCAGACTTAAATAGGTTTTCTGCTGCATCAGCGGGAAAGAGGTCATGCATTCAAACAGGGCCAATGCTTGGCATTCTGTAGGTGGAAATACAACTTAGTACTGAGTGAAATAAAACAGAAGCTGACATTCAGAAATGCAGAGTTAAAAGAAATGCAGAGTTAAAAGAAGTCAACATGGGTTTGTCAAAAACAGATCATGCCAGACAAATCTCATTGCATTCTTTGACAAAGTGACAAAACTA
>JANHFP010008872.1:282285-296277 GCA_032468135.1 Calamaria suluensis | reverse complement strand
GACTGGTCCTTTGGTTATCCCAGAGCAGTTCCTCCACTCTGGTGCACTGGCCTGCCGGGGAACTGTCTGCTGCCTGGAAGGCCAGTGCACTTGGATGGGGGAGCTGCTCTGCGATGACCAAAGGACCAGTCATGTGACTACCACAGCTCTGGAATATGGGACTGGCTCATGGTGAGGCTGGAAATCTCCACCATAGGGGTTGACACATGCAATGTGCAACTTTGAAGGTGGTTCAGCATGCAAAAAGCATAGCCCTCACCTGCTGGAACAAGATAATGGTGCTGTTGCAGGGGAGGGGGGCAGGCCGAAGCAGTGGTGGTGATGGCTGGAAGGTGCGGGAGAGAAGCGGTACGTGCATTTGTGTGGTGGCATCAGCATTCTGCCTTCATGGCAGCATATTTGAGCCAGCTGGTGGTGGCAAGACAGCCCTTGTCTCCTGCTGCTTGGGGCTTGGAGCAGTAAACTGTGTCCAGGAAACACTACAGCTTTTTTACATTTTATAATTTCTTTCCTACATTACAATATACTGTTCATAATTATCCTATTCTAAATTTAATCAGGATCAACTTAGAATCTTAACCATTATTATTTTTTGCACAACATAATGAAGACAATGCAGTGAAGAAAGCAAAGCTAACAAATCTCAGTCCCCTCTACTTTGTGCTAAACTTCTTTTAAGAATTTATACTTATTACCATTTTAAATGCATGGGCATATTTCCAATACAAAGAAGTCTTCAAAGCTTGGTGTTTCTAAATCTTTGTTTTTAAATCGCACAGGCACAAAAAAAGCATGTTGAAAGCAAATGAAGGACTTGGGAAAGTAATGATTGGGGGGGAAATAATTGAGAAAAATTGAGATGTCTTGAAAGGGAAGACCGAAGTATATAATGATTTTTAAAAATCACAGTCAAAGGGAATTGGGGCTGCTAACACTGGAAAAGTGAGCTTTGGAAAGTGCCAGCTGGGTAGAAAAAAGAGGAAGGAGTCCTTTTTTTTCCAGAAAGAGCCGCAGGGGAAGAAGGGGAAAGAACCAGGCAGGAAACAAGCCTTGTGTGCAGAAAAGTCTGGCAAAGATACCCTACTACCACGTTTCCTCCTCCTGGAACTGCTAGTGTTCTTCTTCCTTTTCTTCCCGGACGTAGTCACCCGCTCAGAAAATCCAGTATTTCCACCAAAAGGCTGGCCAGGAGCAGAAGAATGGAAGGGGAAGTGAGGGCTTTCTGGGGTCCCCTGATAGGGGATGGCTTCCCATACGAGAGCTGGCACTGAGCTCGATCTGCTGGTTGGAGGAGAGCTGATGCGGGGGACTGATGAGGTGTTGCTTGGGGCTCGGAGCAATAAATGGCGTCTATGAAACACTATAGCAGAAAGTCGCTGGAATCAACCCCAGGTTTGCTGTCCATTCGGATCCAATATCGGCCCCTGCAAACTCTATTCTCTCGAAGAACCTGGCCGAAGTTTCCTGTGCCACTTCAGCGATCACTCCTCAAGAGACGAATTTCAGGGGACCAATGTAGTGTAATGGACAGCAAAGCTGGGGTTGACTCAGCTGCTTCACTCTGCTAAGGACCCCATCCTGTCCCCAGGAGTCAAAGTGATGAAGTGCGAGCAGTGCGGGAAACTTCGGATGGGCCCTTGAGAGAAATGCAAAGATTTCTCCATGGACCACCGGTTGATGACCACTAGTTGAAAAAATACACTGTGGAGTTAAGTCTTCAGAAATCGGTTCAATCAAATTTATGCTTCAATCTACATGCTTGCAAGTAATAATGAGGCTATTCATTTTTAAAAAAATTAAGAGGCTTTCTAAGAAACAATTATAAACAATGCTACTTTAGAATATAACAATAACAATTGGCAAACTATGTGGCAAATTTCCAGGCATTACTAATAAAATGTTTGCTAGAACACTGACATCTTAATTGGATGCCTGACATACAAGGAAGTTTACTTTCTGAGGGAAACACGTTAAACTCAACATTGCAATTGAGAAAGGTTTATGGTTTCCCATAAACAGTTTATAATAAACCTACATATTCTGAGTTAGGGCTTTTAGCTGGATTTGTGCAGATCTTAAGTTACTATGATTTATTTTGTAGGATCATATTTTATTTTCTAAGATTTTATTTTGTGATCCTCATTCAATAATCAACATATGCTCACAAAAATTTATGCTCGGTGCATTTTTGTAACTTGTCTAAGGAGGAAGAAAAGTTTGTAGATTGACAATTCAGAGTGATGAAACATTCCTGCTTCAACTATTTGCAAACAGTTTTTCCCCTTGTTTCTAACATATTTCTTTTTCTTTGCACATTTGAGAGTCGTGTGATTTTCCTATTTGAGAGATGGTATATTTAATACATTTCTTCTTTATAAAGGCTGTGGCACCAGCTGCCCTTTTCCTGGCAGCCAAGGTAGAGGAGCAACCTCGAAAATTGGAGCATGTCATCAAGGTTACTCATGCCTGTCTGCACCCTCTGGAAGCTGCTCCTGATACACGGAGTGAGGTAAGTAGTTAAACTTCTGCAAAAGATGTACTGTACCCAATAAATTAGAGAGAAAGAACTCATCCTGGCAATGCAAATCCACCATGCTTCATTTTACTGAGAGTGCTACAGCCACCTTGAAATGCAACTGAATAATACTGATACTTATAATACTGATAAGAGTATTTAACAGTTGAATACAGATAAAGAGTTACTGCTCTTGGTACATAGTACAGAAAACTCTTGGTTTTGTAAACCAAATTGCTTTTCTGTCCTATGTGGTCTGGCCAGTGTGTTGATAAAAGCTTGATGTGTAGCACAGCTTGCATTGAGGAATGGATGTTGCTTGCCAGGATCATACTCATGGTGATATAGAAGTTGATTTGTGAAATACAATCATTTTTACTGTTCAAATAAAAATATTATGAACATTGTTTCAGTTCTTACCACAGCCCTTCCTGACAGGACCAGCACATCTAACCTTGCCAACAAGGGGGAAGCTTTATTTTAAAACATTGGAACAAAAAGGCAATTTTGAGCTTGTGCTACAGGACAATTTCAACAGTAGCAGTTTGCAATCAGCAATTTTTCTTGTGTGTGCATTCGGTGCTCTTTCCCCTGGAAATGGGACATTTATGCCCATTTTCTCCAGCACAAATATAATAAAGATTCCCCCTTGATGTTTTTGCCTCCTCAAGAGAGTGTTAGAAATATGCAGGCTTAATACAGAGTGCCTCATCACAAGTAACCTGCCTGTCCTCTCAACCCCAGGGTTACCTGCAACAAGCCCAAGACCTGGTCATTCTAGAGAGCATAATACTGCAGACCCTGGGTAAGTTTTCCAAGCGGACGGGCTGCTTCATGAATCTCAGACCCAGGAATGTTCCGCAGAATGGAGAGTCTAACCCAACCCCAGTCTTCTTCACAGCTGACCAATATGGGAAGCCATCAGTCCAGGCGACAGTCCTTGTCATAATGGCCAGTTTATGACTTGTTTATGTTTTGAGTGACTATATTCATACAACTATGAATGTGCAAACAGGATTTTCTTTTTAACAGGATTTATACAGGCATTGTTACTCTGGATTGGAGTTTTAGCAGTTTGACAGTCTAATGTTTCAACTGTTTTACTATATCAGTTTGATAATCCAGGATAGGAAATGAATATCCTGATAAATTACTATACATTATTAATGTTAAGCTTTTGCTGCATCTTAAATGTAATTGTTCATTTGAAATGCTTTTAGCAATTAAAATGCTATTTTTTGCACTTTGATAGTTGATAGGCTTGCCATTATAAAATTATATGTATGTGTTCCGACTGTTTACTGTTATATGCAAAATGCTTTTCTATTACTGTTGAACAAGACATTTTGACTTTGACTATACAGTGTATAAGCATGTTAATCCTAGCTGTGAAACATTGTAATGCATGAAACAGGTTAAATATAATTTGTCATAGATGCTTAACAATTGTGATGTATGGACATAATCTATAAACTTCTATCCTGTTAATTTGCAGGAATAAAGAATATTAGTTTCTTCATATATTTTCCTTTAATGAGAATAAAAATCTTCTCAGAGCAAACTTAAAATTGATTAAAAACTATTCCAAGAGTAAAGCACTTGTTTGGGTTATTAAGTGAGCAGAAAAACAAGCAGTTGCTAGAATTTTATTCTCTAATTCATAATTCAGAATCAGTTTTAGAATACTTGAATGTGTGTCATATTTTTATCAAGAAATTTAGTATTTCAGAAACTTGCAATATCTGTTGCATTCTTGTGCTAGATAATTGATTTATTTGAGCCCAGGAGATGTCCTGTTTGCATCTGAGCACAGAGCGGTATTAATTGACTGGAGGAACAATCTACTTTGCCTCCCAGGATCAGAGACATGCATGGTATGTAGAATTACCAGCAAGTTATATCCATGTTCTAAATATTTCCTTTTTTCTTGTAGGATTTGAAATCACCATAGATCATCCTCATACTCATGTGGTGAAGTGCACACAACTAGTTCGAGGTATGTTCCAAACATGACTGATTGTTGTTCAGATATGCGGCCCGGGTTCAATTCCCAGAATGGGAATGAGAGCTAATAAGCTGGAAATAGATCTATACTGGCCTCTCTTAATTTTAAAAATACCAGCAGAAAACAATTAACCAATATATATATATTCCTTGGTAAAGAATGTCATGTTAAAAAGGAAAAAGAAGAGGCTGTTACTGTACTAAATATATGCCTTTTGCATGTCTTATCAGAGGGGTTCAAAATGAAAATAGTGATGTCAGCCTTTATAGCAGAAATGTATATACTCAAGCTGTACACAGCATTCTATATGAAATGCTTTCCAGTTGTATATCCATGTATGGGAATGCACAGGTGTTTTCTTTTATTGGTAATTCAGTGGGAGGGTTGCCTATTTGTAAGGAGACATTCTAGCAATTTTAATTATTTGCAGCAGGCTTTGCTCTTTTTTAGAAATAGCCTTTTTAATGCTTTTAACAGCTGTAATAATACAGTGTTTCCCTGAAAATAAGATCCTGACTTATACTTTTTGAACCCTGAAATAAGTGCTTGATGTTATTTTCGGGGAAGTCTTATTTGGGGTGCGTGGAGCAAGATGGGGCTTCTCTTGCCTTCTTACCTGATTTCCATTTAATTAAAATATTTAAATATTTTCTGGAGAAGGCTTATTTTAGCTCGTACTTAAAACCTCAATTGGGCTTATTATCAGGGGATGTCTTATTTTCAGGAAAACGGTATGCATTTTAAAGACTATACAGTATATGGTGCTCACATCTTCCTTTGACTAGAATTTTAAATAATATATTTTCTGTCCTTTTGAAAAACAGTATCATTTCTATGTCCAAATGATATTTTGAGAAGTCCATTATGACTCTTTACCCAAGGCCAGAAAAAAGCTGGAAATCTTTTTCCTGTCCTCACATGACAGGATTTTGCCCACTCTAATCATTCCCCTAGCCAGTAAGACCAGAGTTCCCACAAAATTTTCCCCAGTCTTGGCATATAGAATTAGAGGAAATCCATGTGCTACACTTTTAAGTATTGACAAATTTAACTTGTGAATTTTCTCTTTCAGCCAGCAAGGATCTAGCACAAACTTCCTACTTCATGGCTACCAACAGGTAGATGTTGAGAATTCAGATTTATTTTTTTATTTGGAAATGCTTTTTGGTAAATTATTGCAAAAAAAAATAATTGTAAAAATATGCCAAATTTAGAGTGCATTCCTTGACATCAGAGCAGTAGATTTCTTTAAAATTTCTTTTACCTTGAATTTCAGAACAGAAATATACAAAATATCCTTATAAATGAGCACACATTGCTAGTCCATCCATGACCAATTCTTTTTATTGTGACTATAATGGCAACTAATAAAGAATTTAAAACAAAAAATCTGTCCCGGCTGCCTAAAGGAAATCTTTATTTCTTGTAAATGAGATTTTGAGCTGCAAGCTATTATTAACAAAATAATTCCCTAGATAATATAACCATATATTCTCATGGTTTTATTTAAGCATGCTTTGCTATGGAAACACAGACTATATTCATGAATTAATTTATCAAGCACATAAATTGGTGTTTATTTATTTACACCAGCCACCAAATTTTCTGTATCATTTCAATCCTGTGGAAGAATATTAAATCTCTTGTTCATTTCTCTTTCTAGTCTTCAGAATTAAAAAATACAGTGAAGCCCCCCCCCCCCAAAAAAAAAAGAAAAAAAATCAATCAAATACAAATTGGGCTTGATCTTGGTTATGCAATTGCAGACTCTGATTTTTATTTTAAGAGAAGCACATACTCATCGTTTTTTCCAGATTCAGAAATGGTAGCCTATTTCATATGGCACATATCAATAAAATTTAGTTCTTGGCTTATGATGGCAATTAGGATTGAAATTTCTATCGCTAAGTGATGCAGTCATAAATTGCATTCCTGGCTACTATTGTTAACTGAATCCCATGGTCGTCGGATGAGACAAATTCCTGCTGGCCTCCTACAATCAAAGTCAATGGGGAAGCCAGCTGGAAGTTGCAATCCTAGGGCATCAGGAAGATAAGTAGCTGCTGACAGATGGAGGAATGAGTAAAGGGGTGAGTGAATAGTGCCATATGGGCCAGGGATGATGGACTGCATGAGAAGCGTGGGTCAGGGAAGGCATGAGAGGTTGTGTGAGTGTGGAAGGAACCCCGACCTTCCCTGCTGGCTTTTCCAGTGACTTTCTAGGGAAGTCAGGAGAAAAAGTTGCAAATTGTAATGGAGTGCTTGACAATTGGCCATACTGGTTGTCAAGCATCCAGATTGTGGTCACATGACCATGACAGTATTAAGATGTCTGAAACTTTTGAAGTCAGGTTATAACCACCATTTCCCTGTTGTAACTTGGGTGGGTTGCTGTAGTCTTCGCTCAAGGTCTAGCTATAAGTACATATTTGTGGCTGGTGTATTTGCATGGGCATACTTGGATTAGATATTTCTAATTAAAAGTTAAAGCAGGGGTCTCCAACCCCCATTCCCTGGACTGGCACTGGTCTGTGGCATGCCAGAAACTGGGCCCTGCAAGTAAACAAAGCCCCATCTGCAGGATGCAGGCAGCATGTGAAACCGCACCCCCTACAGTCTGTGGAAAAACCTCTCTCCATGGAACTGGTCCCTGGTGCCCAAGAGGTTGGGGATCATTGAACTAGAGGATGATGGGGCTTGAAATTGAAACGTAAAGTAAAGCTATTTTTGAAAAAACCATCCAGAAATTTTTAATAGCAAATTGCTACCTTAACATACTTTTTTCTGACCTTACGTTTTCTAAACCTTTTGAGTATTTGTATTTAATCACTCTTTGGGATATTTATATACCAACATCTAAAAATGCTAGATCGGCTACTGCTGAATTGAGCAAAACTAGATTTATTTTATGCATATTTGTAAAGAAGTGCCTAAGCACTGATTCTGGCTAAGAAGTGAACAAACTTGAAGTAATTTTAATTTTAATTTTTAATTATACTACACAGAGGATTAAAAGAAACTAAGGACCTCATTATTTACTTTTAAAAAGTTGAGAGAAAAATGTTAATGTGTGGTGCCTCAGGAAATGCAAGAGGCCAAAGAAGTCCATTGTTCTTCCTGCAGTAAATTGAAAGGACTTAAATTCTCTTGCTTGCCGCCCAGCAGTCTATATATTATAGAACCGTGATGGTGAACCTATGGAACGCGTGCCACAGGTGGCACACAGAGCCATATTGGTGGGCACGTGAGCACAGGGATAAAGTAATTGGTGGAGTGCATGGAATTGTCGGTGTGGGCACGCATTTCCCCTGCTTTTGGCACTCGATGGCAAAAAGGTTAGCCATCACTGGTTTCAGTCGTCCCCTTCCTCTCAATCTATTCATTCTTCCTTCATATATTTATACTGCAGTTCAATCCTAACTCAGCCCCTGCCTACTAGACACAAAGACAGTTTTTCCTCCATGCCATCCCTCCACTAAATTCGCAACTACCGCAGCACTGTCCTATGCCTAACACAATCTACCCATGTAGCAGGACTGTATTACTATTCTTCTTCTCATCTTACTTTTAGATACTTGTATTGGTATCTTATGACTTATCACTGTAGGTTGTATCTCATGATTTATGATTGTATCTTATGAGCATGATTTATAACTTTGTTGCTTGTAGGTATACTAAGAGCTTATGCACAGGAGATAAATTCCTTGTGTGTCCAATCACACTTGGCCAATAAAAAATATTATATTCTATGCTATATAAACAAAGTGCCACAAGTTCAGACTGTACACTTTGTATTCAATCCACATCCGTTTCTTGATCTATTAATTTGTTGCCTGATCTCTTCTTGTTCGATCACAGACAAACTTCTTAAACATGTTCTGTTCTGTTCTGTTTGCTAAACATTCCTTTTATTCTCATGCATGCTTTGTTCAATCGTATACAACTCTGAATCACATCAGGGTCTTCAAGTCCACATTCATGTGAAACATTTCCTATATCAAGCTTATCAACTTTAGCCTAAAGGTAAAAGGTAAAGGTTCCCCTGCACATGCATGCTAGTAATTTCCAGGTCTAGGGGCAGTGCTTAACTCCGTTTCAAAGCCAAAGTGCCAGTGCTGTCTGAAGACATCTCCATTGTCATGTGGCCGGCATGACTAAACGCCAAAGGCGCACGGAACGCTGTTACCTTCCCACCAAAGTGGTCCCTATTTTTCTACTTCAATTTTTTACATGCTTTCGAACTGCTAGGTTGGCAGAAGCTGGGACAAGTAACGGGAGCTCACCCCGTCACATGGCACTAGGGATTTGAACTGCTGAACTGTCAACCTTCTGATCAACAAGCTCAGTGTATTAGCTACTGAATGTTCCTTAATTCAGCAAATACACAATAAGCTTTCTTGCTCACATTCAAACATTTCTTAATGCCCTGCTGAAAAACCAGTCTTGACTCCACCCATTCTGCCAGGAAAAAGGTACATTTCATTCTTCACTGAGCTCCAATGTCATCAGTTGTGCAGTTTCAATTAGTATTCTACCAAAGAGTTCTCTGGCACACTTATATTAATTCCTTTGTGCTTTTTGCATTCACTCTTGCTACCTTTCTTTTCATAAAGAGAAAAATGACCACATTTATCAAAGCATCATCCCCTAGAAAGTATTCATATACATGTTAAGTAAGTCACACAGCAAACCCTATCCATATTTTAACATTCTTTTTAGTGATACGACTTGCATCTGCAGTTTTATTATTTTATAATAATAAATCATAAACAACATTTATGATTTCCTTCCCGTTGGTTTTTCTTGGATACAAATATTTGCAGCATTCATTTCAACCCTGTACAATTCTCTAAAATACACCATCCAGCATCTCAGTGATATCCAAAACTCAACACCTTTATTTCATCAATGGAGGATCCTGTTTTAGCTCTCTGTATCAGAGGTGGGTTTCAGCAGGTTCTGACCAGTTCTGGAGAACTGGTAGTGGACCCTATAATCCCAAAGGACAATTTGTTGTATAAAAATTGGAATTAAAACCTTCCCCATATCCACTACCTTTTCCCCTGTCTCAAGAAATACCAATAAAAAGATTTTCAGATAATACTTTTTAGTAAAACAAGGATTTAGTAAGACTAGTTAACATCCTCAGTCACACCCCCATTGATGATAATGACACAACATTGGTCAATTTGGGAAAAATTCAAACAGCAGGTTACAAATGCAGCCAAACTCCTATTGTATGCAAGCTAAAATCCTTAATCCAGAATTTGTCTTTGCAACCAATACGTCATTGCTTGCCTATCACCAATTTGGAGGCATATGCAGCATAATGATACACATTCAGGGTCATAGGATTTCCAATAATAAGGAGTCCAGTCAGAACGTGTTTAGCATAGCCCTGCATTTAATGAAATGCATTGCTCATGAGCTCAGCTTTTTATAATAAATACGTTCCTCATTTTGCTAGCACTCTGTCTAGAATTCTTTCATTCCAATTCCAACAGACTCTTTCTGTTGCACAGAATTAAAAAAAAAACAACCCTATGGGAAGCCTTGCAGTTAATAAAAGATTTAGTTCTACCCAACTGGTAACTGTTTCATGTTCGGACATACTGGATAATGATATTTTATAGCTCTGGCAAGGAGGCCACCACAACCTAAGTCTCATAGCTATCTTGAGTTCTTCAGCACCTTCTCCAGAGGTGGGTTTCAGCAGTTCTGGAGAACTGGTAGCAGAAATTTTGAGTAGTTCAGAGAACCGGTAGTAAAAATTGGTGGTGAATTTTGCTTTTGCAGATGGTGTTAGAGGCTTACTCAGGAAAACAGTAGTATTTTCCCACTTGAAAAAGAAGAGGGAAGGAATGAGCTTTTGGATTGTTGGACTACAGGCCTGCAGCTTGTAGCACATACATCTGAACAGCATCTTTTTGGGCCAAGAAGACATCTGCAATAATATTTCTGGATGTATCAGGTTCCTACTGATTCATCATAAGTACTGACTCCCCTGTTAGAATATTGAAGTGTTCAGATAAAAATGCTATTAAAACCCCCCCACAAATATTTCTTGATAGATTTTTGATTGCTTACTGTCAGGTGCCAGGAAATCAGCAGATCCAGACAGTTCAGATGAGTATAAAGATTTATCACAAACTTAAGCTCTCTACAAGACTCTGAACTACTAATGGCCAAGAGAAATTAGCGGGAATAAGAGTAGAAGGAATTCAAGATAGGCTGGACTTAGATCTCCTGTTGGCATGGCTGATAATGTATTTGACTCAGTGGTGAAATTCAACTTTTTTTTACTACCGGTTCTGTGGGCATGGCATGATGGGCGTGGCACGGGAAGGATACTGCAAAATCTCCATTCCCACCCCACTCTGGGACCATCCAGAGGTGGCACTTGCCAGTTCTCTGAACTGCTGAAAATTTCCGCTACCCGTTGTCCAGAACCTGTCCGAACCTGCTGGATTTCACCCGGTTTGAATCCTCCCTCAGGCTCATCCTGCTCATTTCCTATCCTTTACCTCCCTTTTCTATACCCTCTTCAAATGGGAATCTCTAGTGTACTTAGTTTCCATGCTTGTTTAAAGTACTGGATGCTAAAGCAGCTGTCATCTCCTTCAGGTGGGAAGAAGCATTTATCAATGGTACAACCCAGCCTAATTGACACATCACCCTAAGCCACGGGTGTCAAACTCACTGTGTCACACTGTGTCACACTGATGTATCACGGCCATTTTTTCCTTTGTGGAGCTGTGGTTGACGTGGCTTGCGCGTGACGCACCTGGGCCACGGGCCACCAGTCTGGCACCCTGCCCTAAGCTAATGTAGCTCAGTATATCTGGAAAGCATCAGATTCAGGACGGCAGCTAAAATTAAATGTGGGAGCTGAAGAACGAAATCTCAAGATGCTCACAAAGGCAAAAAAAAATAAATATTAATAATAATTCTGAAGTCTTGAAGCTATGCCTGAATTAACATTAGGTACAAAGAAGCTGTGCTTTCGTTATTATACCAGATTATTCTTAATAGCAGCAAGGATCCTTTTACCATATTATGGACAAATTTGCTTTAACATTACACCCAGCTGCAGGATGCATTAGGTGCTCCTTTTTTTAATCCGGCACATCCAATTAGAAATAATGCTTCCCATTTGAAAAGCTGATTGAACATTATTTTGAAAGCTTCCCCCCCACCCAAAAAAAAACCCCCAACACATTTCAATAGCTAAGAAGCTTTACTGCTTCCTTGGGAGGCCATGCGATGAGGTTTTACTGTGCTGGTAGAACATTTTGTCAGGAGTTTCTTAACTCCTTCAAGCTAAAGGTTTCAAGGGGATTTGTTTTGCATCTTCACCCTTCCAGTGTCATCACAACACCTCACTGAGCTCCTTTAAATATCACCTTTGCTTCTGAAAAAAAAAAACCTAAGGTCACTGTCTGCTTCCAACTTAGAGCTTGTTTACCATGACAATTTATTATGGCTCTGAGCGCTAAGCTACAAGACTTGTGCGCAGCTATCAGACTTTCTAATACTTTCTAAGCCTTACTTTGCCCAATCACATTGTTGCAATCTTCTTTGCTATTATCACATTGGCTGGATGTATTGCAATGTTTAAGTAACGTCATCAGCAGATACCATGAAAACGTCATCCAACCATGTTAGTCATATGTGAAGGAGACTCAGGTATATCAGTTATATTTCCCCCTTTTCATAGTTTACGATTGATGGGTTGACTTCTACAGGCAAGCTGAATCTCATATGAGGTTATAGGTTTTGAGGCATGAATTTGGGAACGTGAAAAATGCCAGTGGGATGCTACTTTTGACCTATGCAAACACATGAGCAAAACAAAGTAACTATACATTGAATCCAACACTATATAAGGTCAGTCACTGTATTATTTTGGCATGAGAAAAAAGTTTCTTTTTTTTAATGCTATTAATTTGTGCAAAAATTCAATGAAAAAATATTTATCAAACGTATTGGCTGATCATCTTATCACAGGGCAATTCCCAAATGCATATTTAAAAGCTCACTAACATGTATGCAGGTTTGAATTACCGTAGAAGACGTTATTCAAGGAGAAGCTATGTAAGTGATTTCATTCATGAAAAAATAATATCTCTCTCTCTCTCTCTCTCTCTCTCTCTCCCTTCCTCCCTCCCCTTCCCCCCCCTCTCTCTCTCTTTCATCTCCCTCAACAAATCCATACAGTCTATTCCAGAAAGTCAGACAACCTTCCAGAGTGAATTTGGACAGAAATAAGGCAGCTTTTATTTTGTGAACAAAATTGGTTATTATTTGTGAAAACTCATCACCAAATATCATTCTAACTTTAAACCCACTTAAAATATTTGCTTCAGTGTTTCTTGATGCAAAGTGTTTCTACTCATCAAGGGATTAATCATCATAAAATTTTATTAAGAGAACCAGATGTGGATATCCTTTTTTAAAAAAAACAACAAACTCTCTTGTATTTTCCCATCATTTCATTTCTCCTTTTAATTATCACCCATAAAGGCAGGAAAGATAGAATAGCTGCATGTTTTCCTCATTGTTGGTGCTAGTAAACTTGCTGAACAATTACAGAATATATTTTAAAAGTATTTATTTCACTTTGAATTCCTAACTTTCCAAGTTTCTTCTCCGAGTTCCAGCTTTAAAAAACACCCACTTCTAAACCTCCATTCTGATTTCTGGCAATTGAGTTGTTTTACATTGTAAATACATTGTACATTGTATTCTTCATTTCGTTGAAACAGCAATTTATGGTATCAGTAACTCGTAGCAAATTCTCAACAATGAGAAGGAATCTGTGTGGTCTGCATACTGGACAAGCTAGTAACTAGTAATAATCCTAGAAGGAATGCTAGGTTTAGCCATAAAATAAGGAATCATATTCCGGTTTTAGGAATTAAAGATGCAATATGACAGTGTTAAATCTCCATAATCTAGATGTGTGGGAGATTGTTCATGTTGTCACCATCTAAGCCAGGGGTGTCAAACTCGGCGCAGGGTGCTTAGATCTGGCCCACAAGGCCAACATGGAAACATTGAAGGACCAGCCTGCGGTGCTTCTGCCACTGAAACCAGAGCTTGTGAACAGCCTTCCAGAGCTCCATTTTAGCTGGTAGAGGGACCTCTGCCAGTTGCAACCAAAAACAGAGGTCGGGAGCCCATTTTTGCTGGCAGAGTTCTCGGGCCACCACAGGCACCCCCGACATGAGTGACGTCGAGCTGGCTATGCCCACACCCGCCAGCCCCCTCCTGGCTATCCGAAGTCAAACACAACCCTGATATGGCCCTCAATGAAATCGAGTTTCACACCCATGACCTAAGCAATCAAATTACATTTTCACAATGTAGAAAAGATGTGGATACTTTGGAGAGAATGCAGAGAAGAGCAACAAAGATGATTAGGGGACTGGAGACTAAAACATATGAAGAACGGTTGCAGGAACTGGGTATG
>JANHFP010008872.1:251999-265305 GCA_032468135.1 Calamaria suluensis | reverse complement strand
TGGGGGGTGGGTGGGAAACTTTATTTTTATTTATTTATTTATTGATGTCTAAGGTTAGATACTTCGTTTATATTAGCCCTCAAAGCAGCTTACTGCAATGAAATTAAAAACACTCCATAAAACAGTCAAAATAGTTTAAAATCGGGATCATTAAAAAAACAAGACCGTTACAAAGCCTTCGGTTTCTCTCCAATGCTTTCCTAATGAGGAATCCAAGGGCGGTTCTGACCGCCTTCTTCCGCCCCGCCCCCCCTTTACACCGGCTCGAATGACATTTCCTTTATCCAATCCGGCCCTGGTCGACGTCACCTCCGGATTGGCTGGCGATAGCGAGCTCGAGGCCCTGATGAGAGCCAGAGCGCGAGGAGGAAGGTAAGATGGCGGCTGTTGCTGCGCTGACCCCTCAAAAAAAAAAAAAAAGTGAAAGCGGATTTGGGGTGTCGTCCCCCCCCATGGCTTTTCCTTTAGCTCTTGCAAAACGGCTCCTGGGGAAAAGAAGTAGTTGAGGGGGGAATCGTATATGGCCGAGGGACCAGAGTCCCCCTTGAGGGGGAACGAGAAGCGACTGGCTTCGCCCCCGCGTGTCTGAACCAAGCGAAGCTCTCGAAGCGCAGAGAACAGAAAGGCGGCGGCGGGGGAGGGACTTTTAATCCCTTTTAGGGTAAAAAAGAGGGAACATGATTTGTATGAACTTTAAATCCGTTACTGTTGGGAAGAGTCTCCGCCGTTCCGCGAGGATCCTCGCCATTGTATAAAGATCTTACCTGGTATTTAGTTAGAGGAGCCGCAGCTGCTTAAGCGGTTAAAAAAAATTAATAAGGGTTAACAGGGAGGGGGAAAAAAAAAGGAGGGAACAAGGTAATGCCCAGCCGGTTGAGGAACTGGGGCGGGAAAAGTCGTCGCAAGAGTCTTATTTACATTTCTTGCCTTTTCGGGGTTCTTGGTCGGGGTGGTGTGAATGGTTTTAGGGATCCAGTGAATCCATGGGATTGCCGGCAGTCTGAAATGTAGAATGTGTGGTGATTCAGTGTCGATCACGGGGAAAGCTTTGATAGTCAGGAGGAAAACCGAAATAACCTTGTTGGGGGGAACAAAGGGATTTTTATAGTAGCAGAAGTGACTCTATCGTTCTCTTGGTTTTTTTTTTTAAACTTATTTCAAATCTGTACTAACATGTTCCTTGCAGGCACTGGCATGAACAGAATTCGCATTCATGTTTTGCCTTCAAGTCGTGGGCAGCTCACTCCTGTGCCAAGGCCACAAGAAACCTTGTCCTGTGCCTTTGCTCACCGTCCATGCTCTCAGCCACGTTTGGAAGGACTCGAGTTCTGCATTAAACACATCCTTGAAGACAGGAATGCACCCTTCAAGCAGTGCAGCTATATTTCCACTAAGAATGGCAGAAAGTGCCCAAACGCAGCTCCCAAGTCAGAGAAGAAAGATGGGTATGCATTGTATAAGTTCACATTTTCTCTAGAGATGAGCTGAAATTTTGTCTTTTCCTCAACCTTTGGGAGCAGATCATAAACACTTCTTGTATCATAGGTCTAATGAAAATAGACCACTATATGTATAAAATATTTGTGGAATGCCTTAAAATTACATTCATGCAATTATATTGTCCTCTGTAAAGACTGTTTGCAAACTGTATTGTGTTCACAGATATATTTTTTACAGAACATTAACTGAAAAGAGTTGCATGTTAACATATTACAGTACAAAAATATTTCAGGTTCAATCTTGCATCTCCAAGGAAATTTGAGAAGGGATGAAGGTAGGGAATGCTCTTGAAAATCAATGCCAGTCAGGAAATATGCTACTTAAATAGATGAACAATATCTGTACTTCACATGAGGCAGCTTTCTTTGTTCTAAAGCAGCTGTCCCAACCTTGGTGGCAATGGGGAGGAGAAGAGGGGATGGTTCCATGTAAGCAGCAGGCAAGCATGCTTGCACAAATGGAGCCTTGCCCGCTTGCACAGCCCAGTTCCAATGGGTCACAGTCCAGGAATTGGGAACCTCTGTTCTAAAGAACATTTTCATATTTTAGGCCTCAAATAATTCCAGAGCATCCGTTGATTAAAAATAATAAGTTGTCACCATGTACAATTTTGAGGTAGCTGGACAGGTGCACATATTTCCACCCAAAACCTCCAAAGTCAAGTTTGTCTTACAGATCTAGCTCAGTGCTAATCATAGGCTTAAAGATTGGTACAAAGTTAATCATTAACTGATTAAAATGAATAGTATAAAAATAGCACATTTAAATAAGATAAAGAGTTATTACTAAATAAATGTTTCTACCCATTTTCTAAATTATTAAACATTTAAAACTTCAGTCTTTGTTTTTCAAAGACTGATTGGATTGCTGTGTAGACCTACTGTACAGAGATCTTTGAGAAATGCAATGAAAGTTACAAAACTTTTACTGAAGCCTGGTAAATGAAGAGATTAGAATTTTAAAAAAACATTAAAAAGGAATTTAAATTCACTCTCCTTTCACTTGCTGGCTACAAGAAGGAAGAAAAGAAAAATATGATCAGCATTTCAGATTCTCTTACAGCCAAGTCAGTCTCTCATTCTTGAGATGTCTGTTTCCTGAAATGGTCCACCTTGAAAGGTTGAGAGTTGAAGCATTGTTTATAGACTTAGATAAAATATTTGTGGGAACAAGCACCGAGCCACTTCCCGGTTGAAAGGATTAGCTAGTGACATCACAGTTACCTGGGTAGATGCCCTATTGGGGCCTCTTTTCACATCCCTGGCAGGAACTGGAGCTAAGGACCAGAGCTGACCCACCCTATGGCAGCACTCTGGTCTCGAACCTGGGCTTGCTAACTTCCAACCCAGCATCCTAACCACAAGCACCACAATGCTCTTAGATTAAATAATAATTAGGAAAGATACAGCCCCATTCATTTACATTATTAGGTTACATTTATATTTTGTACAGAAATTTAAAGCGGCATACTGAGTTTTCCTGTAGCAAATTTCAAGTCACTAGCCTTAATTTATACATTCTCCTTTATCCTTTACTCTCATGAGGAATGAATCAGAAACATAAATTTCCATTTTAACTAACAGTTTAAAGATTTCATTAAATCACAATTGGTTTGAAACTGGAAGCTTTTACTAGTCTAATCCAATGTTAGCAATAATGGAATGGGTTCTTGAGTCATGTAACAAGAACAAGGTCGTATTGGTGGAATGTAGACATCTGCTTGGTAAATGTTTATGAAGCGTATATGATTCTCAGATCTTGTTGAAATCTGGTTGCCCTCAGTGCACCCCTGTATTGGCCATTGGTCAAGGAAAATGGGAATCCCAATCTAGTGTCTGGAAAGCCACAAACATCTCAATTTCAAATAGCATAAGTTGGATATTTATTTATTTGTCAACAAGAAGGAAACAAGTAACAGTATAAACATAAACACTGGCACAAAATGGGCACAATTAAAGATATATATATAGGCAAAACTTACCCATAAACCCATGGGATGATTACAAACAGATGGGAACAGTAGGACAGGGACGCTAGGCACGCAGGTGCACTTATGCACACTTATGGTAGGGTGTTCCAGACATTTATCACTCAATTACAAAAAGTGTACTTCCTACAGTCAAGATTACAGTGGTTTACATTTAATTTGAATCTGTTGACAGCCCTTGTGATGTTCTGTTGAAATTAAAATAGTCATTTATGGGTAGGGCATTCTGGTAAATAATCTTATGAACTAAGCATAAATCACAATGTAGATGGCATAGTTCAAGGCTGTCCAGATCTAATATTTCAAGCCTGGTGGAATAGGGAATTTTATGAATATGAAAGTACTGTATAGATTTCTGAGTTTGCAGCTTTCTTAGAAGAGGACTAGAGACTTTAATAGATACACCTTTATGTTATGCGTATTTTTGAGAACTGGAGACTTTTAGCTGTATTGGGATTATGGAAGTATAGACTCAAGAGCACCCAGTCAGGGAAGGCTACCATAAGAAGAGCGTATATCATTTTTCTTTTGAATGAAGTATATTTAGCAACTTTGGAAAGCATTGTTTTATAGTTCCTTTTCTAATTTGTACCATTTAGTGGTTCTCTTCATTTTGGTTCTTTTTTTCCCCAAATGCTCGAGGGCAACATCCAAATTGCCTGCTTCAGTGTTTAATCATGATTCTACATTCCACACACTCTTATGATTGTTCTGTTTAAATGTGAATTGCCAAATGCACTAGTCTCATGATGGAATCCTTGCCTTTGGCCTACAGGGAGAAAGACTCCATAAGGTTTGCTTGCTGACAACTTTAAAGGATGTTAAAGAAATACTTTAGAGCAGTAGTCCCCAGTCTTACCAACTTGGCGGCCCAGCGCAGGGGGGGAAGGGAATGGGAAATAGACACATGTACACACAACCCCATGGGTGCAAATGATGGGTGCACATACCCTCCACTTGCGTCAGTGGAGCATTGCACATGAGTGACGTGCGCTTAAGCTTGTGCGTGAAACTACTTGCACAAGCCGCATGCACTTGCATGCATGTACGAAGTTCCACACGTGAATGGAGGTTTGCATCCACTCAAGTGTTCTCTGCTCACGCAAGTGGAGGTTTGCATGTGAGCGCAAAGGACCACTACTCACGAATGGAACTTTGCGTGCATGCACTTGCCTGTTACTTGTATCACTCACACGGCTCAGTTTTGGTGACCCTTCTAAAGCATTTTAAACATTATTAATTTGTAATATAAACTAAAGGGAGTCCATGACTTACAACCATAATGGTCCTAAGTTGTGACAGCTGTAAATTGGGTAATCCACATGACTGATCCAATTTTATAACCTTTTTGTGGCAGTTGTTAAGCAAGTGCTGTGGCCATTAAGTGAACCAGTGGTTTGCTGTGGCCAGTTTTGCCAAAAACCTGAAATAAATGGTTTTGGCAAAAATGTAAAACACAAGTCACATAACTGGGACACTCCAATCAGCCATGAATATGGGCTGCTGGCTGAGTGCCCAAAATGTGTTCATGTGACTGTGGGGACCCTTGGCTGTCAGAATTCAGATCTAGGTCGTAAGTACCCCAAGGGAGATCCTTGTAACTTCAGATGCTCACAAGTCAAGCACTAGCCATAAATAGTTCTATATTACTACAAGTAGTCCTTGGCTTATAACTACAATTGAGCCTTAAATTTATTGTTAAATGCGAATTTGTTAAGGGAGTTTTGCCCCATTTTACGACATTTCCTGCCACATTTGTTAAGTGAATCATTGCAGTTGTTAAGTTAACAATACGGTTGTTAAATGAATCTGATTTCCCCATTGACTTTGCTTATCAGAAGTTTGAAAAAAAATACCACATGACCCCAGACACTGCAGTGGTCATAAATATGCTTCAGTTGGCCAAGCATCTGAATTTTGATCACCTAATCATGGGGACGCTACAAAGGTGTTAACTGTGGTGTCACTTTTCAGTGTTGTTGTAACATTGAACGGTCACTAAATGAACTGTTGTAAGTTGATAACTACCTGTACCATGAGAGTACAATAGTATTACTATCGCAATAGTACTACACTGTAGTGTAAAAGACTATGTACTTTAATGAAAAAATATTTTTCTGTTAAAAGGAAATGGGTGGTTGCAGGGAATCTGGTAGAGAGCTATAATTGGTTTCAGAAGAATTTAGATTGGTTCCATAAAGAGGAAGAAAAAAGATGAGACTGAGGTAAAGGCAGTATAGCCTAGAAAGTGGGACTGAGATGAGCATGTCAGCAGGAGTGATTAGTGCAACATCTGCCAAATTGAGTAACTTCCAGGTATATTCACTTTATTGATTCCTACATAACAGAATAACAGTTGGAAGGGAACTTGGAGGTCTTCTAGTGCAGGGGTCACCAACCTTTCGGACCTCAGGGACCACTAAGTTCATGATTTTAAATCCCATGGACCAATAATGTGATCTACCTAATGGCCGACTGGATGGGCGTGGCTAGGCATGGCCAACTCAATGCCTCCACACCTGGGCTCCTTCGGGCCCCAATAGGAAGCAGCTGTTGGAGCTAAGCAGCCACCATGAGAAAGAGTTGGCAAACAGCTCCATTCAAATTGGATCTGACCAAGAATGAAACTCAGCAGAAGCACCTCCCTGAGGACTACGAGCATAGGGCTTTCCAAGCAGAGGGAAGATCTGCGGGAGTGCAAGGCCAGGTACTGGTGTTTGGAGGCTCAGTGGGCTGAGATGGTCAGCCAGTTCCAGGCCTTGATGCAGTCCCACTGGGACAAGGCCCTCTGGCTCTTCACCATCAGTGGCACTTCCCTCCAGCCTTCTCCCAAAGCCCCGCACCAGGAGGCTGAAACAGACCCCAAGTTGGAATTTCTGACCCCCTCCAACCCACACAAAAAGATCCTGAAGGGGGAGACTGCAGAAACACAAACTTTCATTGCATGTATCCAACCCAGGGGGCGTAGTTTGAGGATCCCTGATTTAGTGCAATATAAAAATGCAATTATTTTTTCTGCGGACCACCAAAATTTTATTGCGGACCATGGACTACCAGTTGGTGACCACTGTTCTAGTGGACCTTTCTTTGTTAGCTATTTTGGAAATTACAATGCATAACTTGCTGCTTTGTCTTTCTACCTAGTGTGTCATTCTGTGCTGAACATGCTCGCAGAAACGTGTTGGCCTTACAAGCTCAAATGAAGAAGTCTAATCCTAGCCCTGTAAAAGAGTCTCTTCTCTGTCAGCTGAGTTCCTATGCCAAGACGGAGCAGGGCTCTCAAACTGCAGAAAATAATCGTAGTGAGGGCAGCAGGATATTGGGTAAGTAGAAGAGATGATAATGTTATCTTGGGCATTTTTTATTCTTTTAAAATTAGATGTAAAGGTTGAATTTTATATAGCTTGATCATATTCTAACAAACCTCTTTCAATATGTAGTTTAAACAGAGCAACCCAGAGAAAAGATGGAAGGAGGTAATGTTCAGTCTCACCCAGTACTAGGTTAAAATGTTTTTAATTAAACACATTTATGTTTACTGTTTACTAATAATAGGTTCAGCTTAAATGTCTTGAGAAGTCACAAATTTATATTTTAGCAAAGGACATTGACTCTGCATTCAGAAGTTGTAAAGTATAAATATTTTGTTGTTTACATTGTTTAATTTAGGAATGGCTCTAGAGGGAAGTTACATTTAACATAATACATTTACTGATGAATCCTATAAATCATACGGATCATTTTCAGAATAATCCGAACACTCAGAAAATATATATTTTTCTGAATAAGCTGTAAAATATAGGAATATCAGGATGGCATCCTATGCCTTTGGTTTGTTTTTACAGAGATCTCAGCCTCAATTTGAGAGTTCTCTGCAAGTAGCCAACTCAGTTTTCTAAAGAGAATTTGCTTTCACTTCCTTGTAGGTAGTTGGATGAAGAATGTAAGAAATTTAAAAGTTGATAATGGGTGCAGCATTTTTTTAAAAAAAAACATTTTTATTTGTTTTTCATAGGATGGGTAAGGGGTATGGGGAAGGTTATTCAAGATTACATAGCCTAATATGAAATACACAATGTATTTACAATTTTATATCATATCATAAAGTTTATATTTTTAGTGTTCCATTGACCCTCAGCAGAACAATCTCTGCTCTGACATTTTACATATATACCACAAATCTTAATTAAATTCCAGTTCCAAAGTATCTCTTCCACCACTTACCAAGCACTAATTCTTACAATCATTTTTTATCTTATGATCTCAGCCTTCTGGGTGACAGTTCTCCCCCCCCCCATTGCCTGTGGGGGGAATGAGCTTCTCCCCTCCCCCTGTCTATTGATCTCCCTTCATCATCTTCCCCCTGAGGCCCCTAACTCTTCTTCTAGGAGGACATTGTGTTCTTTGTAGAAAGCTTCCGTTTCCCTTATGTTATTTACTCTGATTCTTTTTTCCTCCCAGAATATTGATATACCTTCAGGCATCAGCCACCTAAACATAATTCTCTTAGCATACAGTTTCTTAGTTAAAAATTGATATTTACGCCTGGTTTCCCTTATCTTTTTTGGAATTTGTTTGAGAACTGCAAGTTCCCTATCCCTGTACCTCAAAGATTGACCTCAGCACTCCCAGTATCTCATCCCTTGTGGATCTTCTGAGAAATTTTATGTGTATTTTTCTTGGGACATTTGTGTGTTTTTGCGTAATATGAATTAACTGTAAATTTGATCAATGTCCCACCAAATTTGATATTTTTCCATTCCAATGAAATCTGCCAAGATTGTAGTCATCATTTTTTTTAAATCCTCCCCCGTCTCCTCAATTATATTTTGAAATCTTAAAAAACAAGACAATCTTTCCATACTGGCTACTAGGTTTTCTAAATTCTGGTTCTAAGAATTCTAAATTCTTTTTGTAATGATTATTTTTTTCTCTGCCTTATCTGATCTTGCCTCCATTTTACCTATTCTTTGTTTATTATCTACTGCCATCTTTTATACATTTTTAGTTCATGTTTTACTTCCACAAGTCTTTTTTCATGTCTTCTTTCAAATCCAACAATCCTTGTTGCAGGGAATGTTGTCCCTGCTGTAAGGATTTTTGTCCTTTTTTATTTCTTCCATTGCTTGTAACCGTACCTGCATGTCCTTTGAAGCTGGTCCAGCCTTTTATTGTTGTAGAAAAGTTGTTAAGGAGCTCTGTGTGGCTGGTCTCGAAATTGAAGAAGTGGGGGCTGATATAGATGCCTGTTTCTTGGATCCTCTGGAAGACATTGTCTCAATTAAAGTTTTTCAAATTTGTGCTCCAAATAGGCGGTAGAATAATTTTTTTTATAGGTGCAGCATATATTAATTGGATAGTTAAAATTAGATGTGGAGATGATTTGAACTTGTGAACTGTCTTTATAGTTTATATTTTAAAAAACCTCAACCATATAAGGTGACCAAATAAATATGTTGATTATGGTGCTAGGTTTGTTTCCTTATCAAATCAAGGTTATATTATGGATGTATTGGTCTGACCTTTAGGTAAATAGAAAGGTGAGATTTTCCAATGATGCTCTAGTGCAGTGAACCTTTTAGGCACTGTGCCCAAATGCACATGGGCATACCCAAACTAAAAGTTGGGCCCGTGAAAGTGTGTGCATGCATGGACACATGCAAACGTGTGCAGGTATGTGCAGCAGAGACCTGAAGACCAGCTGACCGGCGGAAGGCTGGGCATCCTAACACTGCCAGTGTGGCAAGAGGTAAGATATTTTTCTTTTGTGACCTTCTGTTTCATCGTTTGTAGGGAAACAGAAGTTCACGAAAGAAACATGCGTGCCATAGATTCTCCATCATGGCTCTAGAGTATACATCAGTGATGGCTAACCTTTTCAGCACTGAGTGCTGAAACTGGAGCATGTGTGCACGCTAGAGCACTGAAACACAGAAGAGAGCAGTTGGCCAGTGCGCATGCGTGCAGCAGCTAAGCTTCCCTTGTGGGTTCCATTGCGCTCATTCGCACTGGCCAGCTGGTCTCTTCCACGTTCTGGAGCATGCATGCAGCTGATCTTCACGCAAAAACCAGCTGGCTGGCGCGCATGCACACACTGGATCCAGAAGACACAGAGAGGGCTCTGTGTACCACTTCTGGCACGCATGACATAGGTTCACCATCATGGCTCTAGTGATTAGTTTTAATGCAGTTTATGATTAAATGAATATCTTATGGATATCCTACTGTTCTGATTGATGAACATGCTTATATCAGCTTATAGAAGTGCATGTTTAGATGAGATTTTCACTTTGGTAGCTCTGTATTAGTTTATATTGATGACATCACACAAATTTTACTAAAGAATGTAGACTCTCAACATATTTTTCTTCTCTTTTGTTTTACCAGATGAAGACAGCTGGAGTGAGGGAGACCAGGAGCCTCTTACTGTGGATCAGACATGGAGAGGTGATCCTGATAGTGAAGCAGATAGTATTGATAGTGACCAAGAGGATCCTTTAAAGTAAGTCTCTTGAGTAAGGTTGTGTGAATAACTGCTGCAGAGTTGTGCAGTAGAGATAGTTAATTTCCAAAAATAATATTTGAACATCTACAGAATATGACATTTCAAAGACAAAGTTCTTGGTTTAGCATAATCCTTCTCAAGAACAATTTGGGTCAGTTCTTCCCAGCATCAATTATGACTAGTTATCTTTAAGAGCACCGGAATAGTTGATGGTGGTGTATAGAGGTGGGAAGCTTCAAATGTTCTTAAATTACAAAGTGCAGTATCCTCTCTCATTGGACCTACTGACTGATGATTGAAAGTTGTGGTTAATGGCATGCAGAGGACTTAAGTTTCATCAGTCCTACTCTGTCCACAAAACACTTGAGTCCAACCTGTAGTCATAAATACATATGTTGAATATTGAATGAAAGCAAATTAATGTTGATCATTAATCTACATCGGATGTTTTGTTTGGCCTGCCTCTTTTTCTGAGGCACTTACGAAAAGTATGTTAGTCCATAACGTCTTCATTTATTATTTTATTTGTGGCCCCATAAAGTTTCAAGTATTTCTATGTAACTTGTGTAATTATTCCCCATGTGTAATTTGCCATATGTTCTGGTGTGCAATTAAGCAGCAACTGGGTAATGTATCAACCACATTTTACACTAACTGAAAATTATAAACAATTATTGAGAGAAGGCCTTGCATAATGCATTTTTGAAAACTGCCACCTCATGTTTTCTCATCCTTTAAAGTGTACAAAAATATTTCAGATCATTACTTGTACTTAGGACAGTACTGTAAGCTGTAGATCTGTAGCTCCTAAGCTTTTGAGTGGTACTCCAGGAGATACTGTGTTGAACTTCCTCAAGTTAGCATTTTGGTTTCAAAATGTTTTGCATTAAATATTCCCTGCTGAAGGTCACAGGTCTTGCTGATTGATTTCTTTGCTTTTAAAAGCTTACTTTTGTTACCTGACACTGCTTTAGGTGATTCTCCATGTTAATGATTAGAGAGGATGAGTTGTGATTGGATCCTGTTTGTGCAGACATGCTGGTGTGTATACGGCTGAGGAGGTGGCACTGATCATGCGAGAAAAACTGATCCGGCTACAGTCTCTGTATATTGATCAGTTCAAACGGCTTCAGCACCTTCTGAAAGAGAAGAAGCGCCGGTATTTGCACAGCCGGAAGGTGGAACATGAAGCCATAGGTAAATGGCTACAACTCTGACCATAAGCTGAAGACATCACAAAATTTGGTGTGAAATTCATTAGAGCAGCTATCAGAAGCAGTTTATCAAGAGCTTAGAGCTTGGGGGCTACTTTTTTTTGTAGATATATCTTGATGTATTTTTTTTTGCCTGTTGATATTTACTTGAAGTGGTACTTATTAAGGTAATGTTCAGATTAATTAGAAATGTCCAGCATTTGAACACCATCTCTTCCTAAAAATAGAACTGCATTGTAGCCACGAGTGAAAGAGAGCTTCATATACCATATGTCTGAATTCAGAGATCTGTTGTAATCATTAAGAAAATATTTAGCTCCTATAATTAATAAAATCTTCATTATTTCATGAAGAGAAAATGTTTGCATGAATATCACCAGCCAGTTATCCTATGAGACTAGCTAAGGAAACATTTCTTAATTGTTTCAAAAGCTATTTTAATTAGTTCTAACACAGTGCTTTTAGATATATTACAGTGTAGAGTTTTTGAAATATGTGTTCTGAAAACATCATCCCAAAAGTCTTCCATGACAACATTGCTGGAAGATGGTGCTTCCTCTAGATTGCACCTTAACTATTTTTATTTGCCTTTTAAAAATCTTGTGAAGTGCTACGTTTATTCTCAGAGTAGTAGAAACTTACAGACACCATAGTTTTACAGAACAGGGATGGGCAGCATTTCAAGGATTGGGGATGCAAGACAACCTTCCAATCTGACCAATTCCCAACCTTAAAATTATTCCAAAATGGGCTAGTGTTAGATCCCAAAGGAACTATTTTAGGCCTTAAGGTTGAGAGGGGCGGGGGTGGGGAGAGAGTGTAATGGAAGTAGGAGACCTAACATTGAAAATCACACCATTGAAATAACAATACAACACAGAGTGAAAGGAAACTTCAGGTTGCTCATCCCTGCAGTAGAATTATGGTGATCATTTTGTATTTCTTCTCTGAAGCAACAATCAAATCTGTAAGAATTGGGCTAAAGCAGTTTCTTTCCCAAAGCAGAATGAGTAAACTCCCAGAAGAACTCTTGATCTGTAGTAGAAGGGTATAATACTTTAATTCTACATTGAGGATGCATTATTAATGTCTTCCAGGTAGCAGTCTCCTGACAGGCCCAGAGGGCCTTCTGTCTAAAGAACGTGAAAACTTGAAGCAGTTGAAATACTTAAGGCGTTACCGACAACGATATGGTGTGGAGGCTCTCTTACATCGGCAGCTGAAGGAACGCAGAATGCTGGCTACAGAGGGTGCTGGCCAGCAGGTAATTGAGTTACTTGCTTCTCTGTTTGGTCCAGTGGTGATAGAAATTGTGTGCCTGATTATTTATGAAAGCAAAGCATAAAAATGGAAGTAACTCTTAGTTTCCAGATCTGTGCCACATGCAGAATTCAAAACCTAGTGTTTTCAACATCAATTTGGGGAGAGTAAAACTCCTTCACAATGAGGCAATTTTAGCCTGCTTTTTATGCTATTAATAAGTTCAGTCTGTTGTGTGATTATGAAAACATGGGAGGAGTTGATGTGTATATTTCAGAGACTGATGTATGACTGAAATAATTCAAATTAAAACAGTGGCTTCTCTAAAATGTTATCTTCGGTTTGTAATCTTCCAGGCACATACTACTCGTTCTAGCCAGAGGTGTTTGGCCTTTGTAGATGATGTTCGATGTTCCAACCAGTCTCTCCCAATGACAAGACATTGCCTTATTCGTATCCTCTTTTTCACTGGTATTAGTATTAATAATTCTCAAATTAGACCAATTAAACATGTTTGAGTTTTTTTTAATTAATATCTTTTTTAACAAAATCTTTAAATTTAAAAATAAAACATTAAAAAAATTAAAAGTACAAATATCTTAAAATAGTATCAATTCTGATCACAGAATCACTGCCATAGTAACACATATTGTTCCATCCTTTGATTGGTAGGAAATATAATCTTTGCCAGAACAGATTATACATTTCTGACAACCATTCCTTTGATATCTGGAATATTTCTTTTTTTTTTTATACACAAAAATTTTATTTGGTTTTACAATTTTTGAATTGGGGTAGGGTAAATAGGGTAGTTAATTTTGTTACAATAAAGCGAGCATG
>JANHFP010008872.1:97700-108021 GCA_032468135.1 Calamaria suluensis | reverse complement strand
ACTTCAACTCCCAGCATTCCTCAGCCAGTAAAGCTGGCTGAGGAATGCTGGGAGTTGAAGTCCACAAGTCTTAAAGGTGCCAAGTTTGGGAACCTCTGCACTACTGCCCCTTCCTCTTGAATTACCTGCTTGTGACCTCCTCCTCAACAGCAGTTGCGATCCCCTCAGTCCCTGGGGTCTCTTCAACACCCCCAGTCCCTTCCGTGTCTGAGGTGGCCGCAGAAGACGGGGTGGGACTGGCGGGGCCCGACAATGGCGGCTCCGGTTGCTGAGGTAGCTGTTGCCTCCTTGGAAGGAAGAAGATGGCGGCTATGAATGTTTTGCAAGCGGAACAACACAAGCCCGACCGACTGCAGAGTCGAAGAGAACTTTCCACACAATGGATGCAAGACGGCTTTGTCTCATCGAGAAAGGAAAATGTGGGAAAGACCAGTCCCAACTCTGCTCAGTCTCTCCCCCCCCCTTTTTTTGGCTTCTGCGTTTCCATGGGGACGCTGAACATTTTTCAGTTCCTTGCCACCATCAAGTAGGATCAGAAGTATAAATTTTATTTGCAAGCAAAAGGGCAAAAGCTCTCAGGTTCTCTGAAGGACGTGTGACCCAGATGCCAGGCTCAGAAGATCTTTCGGAGCAGGGGTTCCCAACCTTGGCAACTTTAAGACTTGGAGACTTCAATTCCCAGTGTCCCTCAGCCAGCAAAGTTGAAGTCCCCAAGTCTTAAAGCTGCCAAGGTTGGGGACCCCTGTTCCGGAGAGATGAATCAACCTCTAGGGGAGGCTTGGAAGAAGAAGAAAAAAAGGAAGTCTTCTGCCTTGCCACTGCTCACTCCGTGCCCATGTCTCATGGGACAAACCCTGCTGGGTAGGCCTGCTTTTTCTCCTGCCCAGCCGGCTCTTTTGAGCTCTTCCTGATGCTTCCGGGAACTTACTCTGCTTCCTCCTCTTCCTCCTTGATCAACGCTGAGGAACAAAAACAGGAAAAGGATATTTATCAGTGGAAGATGAAGTGGGAAGCAGGACCCACCCCTGGATTTGATCCCGGAGACCCTCACCTTCAATGTCATCTAGCTCTCGTGGTCTGGTCCAGCGGGACTCCTTGCTCTGAGTGTTGTAGTAATAGGATTTCCCAGTTTCTGAGCGATACTCACGCCAAGGACAGTGTGACAGTAGGATCTGCAGAAGCAAAAAACGAAAACAAAACAGTCTTGTAAAGTGTAGCGTGTTTGTTTGTGTTCTGGGGTAAAGATCCAGAACTTTTTATTCTTTTCTGGAAAATCATGGACCAATCCATACCTATAATCAAGCCTGCCCGTCTCAGTTAATTGAACTGATTCCTTTTCTGCATTCTTACAATACCCCTGAAATTGTGACGTTCAATCAAATGCCCAAAATGTTTAGCCACAGAAGCCTTCTTTCCTATTAGCCCTGACTTGGTTGTGAAGCCAAGAGCTGAAGTTATATCCTGTGTTTTAAAAATATATTTGGTTGTCTGCTCGAGAAACTGAATTTTGAGTTGAGAACCAGTCTGGTGTCTTACTAAAGGGTTGTTTACAGATGACACTATTTACACTTACTGTACACTTACTATACAGAATACACTTACTATTAAATGTAAAAGTAATCTCATGGCCATTGTTTTGCTAATGGCCATGTGATTCCTTTTTCATTTAATAACTCAGCAATTCTTTCCTCCCTTGGAGGTAAGGCTCCCGAGGGCCTTCTTCTAAAGCAGGGCTGTCAAACTCCCGGCCTGTGAGCCAGTTGCGTCACATCCTGGCCACGCCCTGGCCAGTTTAATGAAGGGTAAGGAGGTCCTGATAGGTCACGTGCTGATGCCATGATGACGTGAGTTTGACACCCCTGTTCTAAAGCGTCTATCTGGTTCACATCCCAAGCGATGGGAGCAAGTCCTGTAGTCAACGAATTCTCCCAGATTCCACGGAACAATCGGAAAGAATTTGATGGACATAATGGTTAGACTTGAAAGCGATTCTAACCCTATCAATTGCTGAATGCAGGAATGTTGGAATTGCAACCTCCCTGCCAGATGGTTCCAATTAGCTACCCACAATGAAGTCGAAAATCCATCATGATCCATGGAGACTTTTTCATGCAGAGGTAACTCTCTGCTGGGAGAAAATTTCACCCAAACATTGGTTGAGATCAGCCCCCTTGTAAATTCTAGCTGCTGGTTCTGGCCCTGTGTTCTGGAACAGGCAACAAACCTGTTCAGTTCAGTTTAATCATTTGTCTCCCACATCCCTAAATCTTCTCCATGCTATCCACTCTGCCTCTGAGCACCTGTTTTACTGTTCCTCATCGGCCTGATTTATTTATTTAGTTAGTTAGTTTAATTTCTATACCGCCCCATCTCCGCAGACTCGGGGCGGTTCACAGCAAACAAACACAATTCTAAAATTTAAAATTCAAATTTAAACCCCCCTCCCAGGCTGGCCTGCCAGAAGAGCCAGGTCTTCAGATCCTGATGGAATGACCTTAGGTCGGGGAGCATCTGCAGCATTGGGGGCAATTCATTCCAGAGAGTTTGATCATCTCCTGTGTTTATTATTCCAGGAATCCTTAGGATTATGACTCCAACCTTACTCTTTAGGAGAAACAGCAGATGGGATTGCTGCCTGAGATGGCTGGCTTTCGCTTATCAGAGATCCAAGGCAAGAGGGGGGAAAAAAGTCAACGTCTAAGTTGCTCCAGCAACCAAGCAAGGGAACAATTCTCACCTCTGCCTTAGACTTGAGTTCATCTGGCTTTTCCCAACTTGACTGTTTGGTTTCAGCATTATAATAATAGATCCGCCCGTCAGGGGCTTTATGATCGCTCCATGCTGGCTTCTGTAAAGAAAATTCAAACCGGACCAAATCAAGCTGAGATCCAGTTAGGCGAACATCCACAACCCAGCACCACCACCATCCCCGCATCCTGAACAGACACTGATTCAGAGAAGAGAAGCCACTATTCGATGAATCACAGTTGTTTACTTCCAACAAAAGCACTAAAACAAAAAGGGCAGCTTTGTAGCTTTTACAAGCATCTATCTGGTTCTATCTGGCAACATCTAAAGCAAATCTCCTGGTGGGGGAGGGAGATATTTAGGGAAGGTTAAAGAGAAACGTTTCCCACTGTTAACAGTACAAAGATGGAAAAGTCAGCATCTGGATCTTCCTAGAAGAGGCAGAAAAATAACGACGAATGCAACAGTAACCATATGGGTACTCTAGACCTTCCTTTTCTGTGGGCACTCAAACAAGACTCCAATTTTACCGTCAATAACCCTGTGAGAGAGGCTGGGCTGAGACCTAATGACTGGGCCCAAGTCATCCAGAGAACTTTTATGCTTCAAAATGAAACTGAACCTAACCTAACCTAACCTCGTCCTCTACTCTTGCGATTCTCTGGAGCTTACTAAGCAGAAGATACTGTACATAAATTGGATTTGAGGTGTGAATTATAAGTTAATTTCTGTTAGCCCAGAAAATAAAACTCACTGGATTTTCTATCCCCTTTTGCCAACTATGTTATTTGCAAAATGCTTCTTCTAGCTTCCCCTTTATTCTACCTACTGAAGTACTTTGCCAGTATCTAGATCAGGGGTCTCCAACCTTGGCAACTTTTAAGACTTGTGGACTTCAACTCCCAGAATTCAATACACCTTTACTTTTCCCTCTGGACCTTGTGAGGCACTTAATTTATTTTCTTGAGAGGAAGAGTAGCCTTTTTTTTTAAAAAAAAAATCTGAACATCAAATACTAGAGAAGCAGCATAGGGAAACCGGGCAAAGAATTAAGACTACATGGTTTCCTGGGATAAAAAAAACCACTAACGTAGTTAGGAGACTCTCTCCAGATGTTCATCTGTGCTGGTCATGATCACCAGCACAAAACAATGGCGCGCTTTAGCTCCTTGGTGCACCTTCTGTGAACCATTTTTAGATCAGTGGAATGCCAACATGCATCCCTATTTTGCTTCCTGGGCCAAAAAGAAGAGAACATCAAGAAACTTGACGCCTTTTCTCCACGGAGACTTTTTTACCTTTCGGCCTATATCCAACACTGGAGATCCACCAAGAATGACATTTTGTTGCATAGCACCTGCTAGGGGGCTGGGAATCTGAAATTTAAAGTGGAGTTTAAATTTAAAACACAAGAGAAGAAATACAATAAAATAAATCCCTGGATACAGGGAACAGGAAGGAGAAACAAAGACATTTGTTTTTGGTTCATTCATTCATTTAGAAAATGTATTGGCCACCCATCTTATCTCAGGATAACTCTGTTTTAGTGCTTCAATTCCTACCAGTCATCCTCCCCCAATTGGATAGCACCTTTACATCTGCTATCCCACCTGGCATGTTCTTAATCTTCAACACCCACAACTAAGGGCCGTGCCTATTGGGACAGTGAGAGTGGCAAAAGTCAGCAAAGACAGTCTAGATCCTTGATGGTGAACCTATGGCATGGGTGCCACAGGTGGCCCATGGAGCCATATTGGTGGGTACCTGAGTTCAGCTCCGGTGTGCATGCACGTGCCAGCCAATTGATTTTCAGTACTTCCTGTCCTACCGGAATACTGCAAATGGGCAGTTTCTGGCCTTGGGAGGGCCTCTGGGAGGGTTGGGGAAGACTGTTTTTGCCCTCCCCAGGCTCCTAGAAAGACTCTGGAGCCTGGGGAGATCAAAAAAACGGGCATACTCGTCCCACCGTCCCATTGCTTGCCAAAAACGGGGGTTGCTAGGTGTGTGTGTGTGTCATGCATACATGCATGGGGTGACAGGGAACATAGAATTATGGGTGTTGGCACTTGTGTGTCCGACCCCCCTGTGCTCCCCCTGCTTTTGGCACGCGATGGTAAAAAGGTTAGCCATCACTGGCCTAGATTATGAGAGAGACACAAAGGCCGCTAGATCAAAACCACAAAGGGTACCAACACTTCCCTAGTGTCTCTATCAAAAACACAATTTAGGACTTTCCTCCTTCCTTTCATCTTCAGTTGTAGGTAAACAGTTCAACCTGCACCTGCTTTTGGTTTTAAGTGGATTGCTCAACGGTTAGCTTTACAGAATAGATGAGGCCCTTAAATGCATGGGGCTTATGACATTGGGTGAAGCCAATCAGCTTCAAGCAAAATTAAACGAACTACCCTTTGACCTCTCTGTAAGGAAAAAACATAGATGTTACCCCATACTTTGAAGAGCTATTTATTATTTTGAAAAGCTCGTGATGCATTTAATTCCTTACGCAATTCCTTAACTCCACATCTAGGAAAGCATTTGCCCAGATACTCACCACAGGTGGTCCTTGAGTCACTGTGGCTAGAAGGAAAAAGAACAGAGCTTAGAAAAGAGGAACAGCTGTGGTCAAGGATCACTCATAGGAGAGACCCTACTGTCCTGAAGAGAAGCAACAGGTGCCAGGGAGAGCAAAATAGGGCAAATATACGATCTTAAGATGAATTTGTTGGGTCAGGGAAATGGCCTGTTAAGTCCAACTTTTTGGTCCAGAAAAGCAAAGCTGATGCCTCCAGGAAACAGGGTTTCACTGGGCCCTCATTGTATGAGAGGCAATTAGGATGGTTTGCTTGAAATGGAAGAGGATGACATATCTTGGAACCCCATGATGCATTTAATCCCTTACATAATTCCTTAATTCCACATCTAGGTATTACTGACACAAAATACAAACTAGAATGAGAAATACAATTGCAATAAAGAACCAGTTCCTGTAGTGTTGCCAATACCCACCTCTCTTCTCCATTCAGAACTTTAAAAGTTGTACAAGGGGAAGAAACTCAACTGATGCAGCCTACATTCAATAAAGTATGCAAAGATAAAAAGGCCCACATTTCTATTGCTGGGGAAAACATGGTATGATTCTCTACACCAGATTTAATAAGCATCTCTTGAGCTAGGTCACACCAAAGCTATATTTAAACACATCTCTGAAGATACTCACTGTTGGATGGGTCAGTAACAGGAGCTGCCTATCAAAGAAAAAGTCAAATCAGATCAAGTAGCTTCAACTTATTTTTTCTTTTTCTTATCCTTCCTTTCATTCCTTATACTAGTGCCGGCCATGTTCAATCTTTTTCAATTGTACTTTGCTTTATTTACAGTATTCATTTTATCCTTAAATAACTAAATTAAAGTTGGTTAACTTTATTGTGGCCACTCATCAGCAGTTTATGCAATTATAGAAAGTTAGAAAGTACAAATTAAAATGCATAAATGTTTCTTAAAATCAACAAAAACAAATAAAAGAATATAGTATAATACCATAAATGGAAAGAAAAATTAAGACACCTAATATTAAAACTAATGAATTATTTTTTTTCATTAAAATGAATTAACTAGTTAAGGAATCTAAATAATAGAAGTAGAATCTATTAGTTTTTACAGCAGCAGCAACAATATATATATATATATCAGACTGCAAGCTGAGACCTCAAGTAGCTTACAATTACAATAAAAACAAAGAAAAAATAAATATTTGGGGAAAAGACAACTCCCACACCATAATTTTAACAATCCCCCATGAGTCAAGGGGAACGCAAAAACACACCTTGGCCTATCATTGTTTTGAAAAGCCAAATTTTCATTGTTTTTTTAAAGCACAGGAATGAGGTCAAAGAGACCTCTGAAAGGATGGTATACTGGAATGAATGAACAAATGCATGAATGACAAAGATTAAATCATTTTCTCTTCCAAGCTGTTTGGGGGATTTTGGTATCTGAGCTTGTAAAACAGAGATGGGATCTTTCATCGTTCTCTCCGTGGTCTAGGCTAGGGCTTTTGGGTATTGTGGTTTTGCAACAACTGGAGGACCATAAACCATACTGCATGCCAGTTTCCTACCATGTTTAAGTGATGCTAAAGCCCAATCAGCTATGCTTACATCTCTGCACTGAATTCCGCACCTTGATAAACTTCATCATCCATCAACAGGGTGTGGTCAACCAAATGGTTAAAGAGCACCATGTATCCCTTTCTGAATGAAAGAGGCAACCCTGTTATGAAGGTCACTGCAGCATGTATGCAAGCTCTTGTGCCACATCCTATTCCAATTCCCTAAATCACTGTCCTTTTTGACACTCACTCCTCCAGAAACAGGAACAGGCCCAGCTGGCACCCCTGCCATGATCATCCCAGGCATCATTGGTGGCACCATCGTGGGCATCTAGATACAAAAGAGAAGAACCAAGCCATTATACTTATTGCAAACTGGAGGAAGAAAAGGCAAAGAAAAACATGAACCAGCACTACCTGACCGAGGGGTGGTGGTCCAGGCATAGGTGGAATCAGAGGGGGAGGTGGCATCATGCCGGGGGGCATAGGCGGCATAGGAGGTGGCCGTGGTCCCATTGGGGGCAATCCCATGGGTGGAAATGGTGGTGGGATTCCAGGAGGAGGCATCTAGAAAGAAGACGAAAAACACATACCTAGGCCTAAAGCAGAATATACTCTGGCACCAACCGCAGACTAAGTCTCAATCCAGCAGCATCACACTTCAAGAAGCAAAGGATGCTGGTATGCCCAGCATTACATTTGTATAATCCTACCTCAGTTATGTGCCCACTGGCAGTTTAGATAATGAACCCAAATCTACAATTTACCTTTACCAGCTAATCTGTAGATTATGGCCACTTAAATTCATGGAATGGAGCAGACTGAGGTAGACTGCACCCTAGTAATTAATGGCCCAATAAATACACACAATTACTTTGCTTCCTTTCCATCTGATGTTTAGATCACAAATTAAATTAAATTAATTTACTGGAAATAAATAATAAAACAATCAAATGAAATCCCATATTGTCATAGGAAGGATGGGTTTTTGTGTAATAATTAAGTCTGGAATTTATTTTTGACGGTTAGGGTTCTGAGGTAATTTCATGCTTCACTTTTTTTTAAAGCTTGGTTATTTTCATTTTATAACAGCACCTACAAAATACAGAAAAAATTGACTTGGCTGCTTCCAAACATAGCAGAAGTGGTTTCTGATCCAACCTCAGGTCCAGAAGCCATGAGCTTTCAACTCGCCAAACTGGAATCCAGGTAAAACACGCTTCAGGTTTGCTCCCATTTCTCAAAAGCATTGCAACCATAACACAGAATAGACCAAGGACACCTCTCATATTTCCATAAAAATGTTTAGGATAACTGTTAAATACACCTTGCATTATGGTGAACTTACAAATGGAGGGGGTAGAATTGGTGGTGGTGGTCGTGGGGCAGAAGGAAATGGAGCTGGCTGCCCAGGACTGCCTGCATCTGGAGTTGACTGCAAGCATAAATACATAATAAAAGTATGAGTGGATGTGGAAGGGAAGAATAATTAATGAGTTAAGAAAGGCAAAGGTAACTGAGATGTAAAACATTGGATGTTGAGTTTGAGTAGAGCAAATCTCCATTTAGCCCTGAAGTTGACTGATGCTTGGAAGATATTCCATTCTTGATGAGAATGATGAGAGTTGTAGTTCAGCTGCCTGGAAGAAATCAAGTTGGAGAAACCAAAGCTAATTTCACTTATAATGAAAAAGAAATTTAAATGCTTTATCAAAACTATAGTGAAACACAGTGGTACCTCAGTACTCGTCGTTAATTGGTTCAAGGAGGCTCAATGAGTACCAAAACCAGTGAGTACCAATCATTTTTTTCCCACAAGAAATAATGTAATGAGTCACAAGGCAGCTGACAACAACAAGTTCTAGGTTCTGGATTGAGTACCAAACGAATGATGAGTATCGGGACAAAATTTTCAAATCAAGGTGCGCTGAATACCAAATTTGATGAGTTTCGAAACAGTTCAGTACTAAGGTATTGCTGTATTCCAAATCCTTGGGTTCAACCATCATTCTTCCACATCTAAATCCAGGAATTCTATTGATGGGAACTTTAAAAGTCCAATTGTGCCAGTTCAGATGTCTAATGAAGGTGAACGGTGGTGTTTGATAAGGGTTGTAAGGGAACTTCTGTTCCTCCAGTATTTATTCCCCAAATACAGAAATTAACATCAACCCCATGAAGCCAAAGGGAAAAACTAAGAGGAAAAAACTCTAGTGCAAAAACTCTTTGCTGTCCTCTACTGCCAAGTATGAATACAAATAGATAATTAAATGCTGGGTCAGACCAAAACTTCTCCTGATCTTCTCCCTTGACCTGGTTTCAGTATCTGGCAACCATGCTCCCTTTCTGAATAATCTCTTAGCCATTATGAATAACAGCCACTTGTATATCTTTTTCTCCCTTGATTTTTCTGTGTCTATCAACCCAGACACTGCACTGACTGAAGCTGACAAGAATTGCAGCTCAATATTGTCAAGCACCACTACTTCTCTGCCCACAATTTGTGTGATTTTAAACACAAATAAAATCACATAAACACCAGTATCTCTACATCTCACAGAAGTACATTCTTTGTAATCTAGATTAGGGACACATTCCTTCATTCCTCCATTTTCCTAATCTAGTGCCCAGTGAGTCATTTCAAGTTCTCATACCTCATTTGACAAACCTGCTCTTCAGATATCTCAACTGCAATTCCATACTCAATAAATGTGAGTATGGTGGCTAGTCTTAGGCATTGCAGTCCAACATTTGGGAGGCCCACAGATTTCCCACTTCTGGGTCAGGTGACTTCATGAGAAAAGAGATGCCTAGGCCTGACCCATTATCCCTCTCCTTGGGCATTTAGTTCATAAATATGGTTTTTCATAAATACATTTTACCCTGGAAAGTATTCTATTTCTAACCCATTGGTTGCCTTTTTCTACATGCTCTGCACTAATCCTATTTTGGAAGCAAACTAGATTAAAAGGTATATACATAGAGAGCAAAAGAGCAGGTTCCAAGAAATCTTCAAAAATTGACACAGTCTTACTATTTTTTATAAAACAGAAATGGGATAAAATTAAATAAAGGCAATCACATCAACTATTCTATTGAAATAATTTTAAAGTAATTTAAAGGTTTCCCTCACACATATGTGCTAGTCGTTTCTGACTCTAGGGGCCGGTGCTTATCTCCGTTTCAAAGCCGAAGAGTCAGCGCTGTCCAAAGACATCTCCGTGGTCATGTGACTGGCATGACTAAAGCACAGAAAGCTGTTACCTTCCCACCAAAGGTGGTCCCTATTTTTTCTACTTGCATTTTTATGTGCTTTCGAAAACTGCTAGGTTGGCAGAAGCTGGGACAAGTAACGGGAGCTCACCCTGTTATGGGGCACTAGGGGATTTGAACCGCCGACCTTCCGATTGACAAACTCAGCTGCCTTACCCACTAAGCCACCGTGTATAAAAGTAATTTACATTC
>JANHFP010008872.1:48983-66094 GCA_032468135.1 Calamaria suluensis | reverse complement strand
GAGCTTAAGGGCAAAAGGAAAGCTACAAAAGTTGCTTCCTCCCATATTTGGGCTACTAGGTATCTCTACAATTACATATATATATATATGAGAGTGGGGAAGCAATAGGTAGCCTAACTTTAGCCCAAGTTGACCCCTAAAATGATGCACCGTTAAATAATCCGGACTTGGTCTAAATCTATAACTGATATACAATGGAATGAAATAAAATGGCTACAGGAAGCAGAGGGTTGGCTTGGGTCGCAGCCCAAACCATGACCCAAAATAGATGCCAGATCTCCACATGGTTGTCTTGAAGACAAGGCTTCCAAAATGAAGCCGAAAATGGCCGCCAGAAGAGAAATGGGAAATCTGAATCTTGGTGCCAGGGGTTCGGCAAGGATCGCAATCCAAGCCGCTTCCCTTAAAGTCGCAGATGTTGCTTTAAAAAGCCGCTTGTCTAGGGTCGCAACCCAAGCCGGCTGGCAGCCAGGAGGCTCGATAAGGGGAGGACTGAGTGAAGTCGCAGCCCCACACTGTCTCTCCCCGTATAGCAATCCGAAAAACCAAAACCGGCTCTCCCAGCCACAGTAAATGAAGCGCGAAGCGCTTTTCCGCTGGAGAGCCGCTCTGGCGGCACGGAATGGAGGGCACCTGCAAGAACACCCGATCGGTTGCGATCTAGGTCGCAGCCTAGATCGGAACTTCGATAATGAAATTTAACAAAAATTCAAGGCTGTTTAAACTTACAGTTTGCTGAGAGAAAAGAAAGGGAAGGATTTTGTCCAAAACACCGTTCTTTGCGAAGTTATGAGAGAGAAAACTCTGAGCTGCTGTCCAGTCGAACAGACTGAGTCAAAGCTGGGGCTCTTGGGTAACGAAGGCAGGGCTTAATATTTTAATTTGATTGACTCAGTCCGTCATTGGAACTGCCTGGTTCAACCCACTCTGGTCGATGTCTCCAAAGAAAAGGAGAACAGGTACTGCAAGACAACCCTAGGTGGTATATGTTTACATGATTAAAGATTCAGGGACACCAGCAGTTTTTATTGGCTGAATCAAGCAAGCCACCAGGAACTGTTAATTTAATCTTACCTTCCGTGCTTTCTTTTCACTCCGGCTCTGTTTCGCTTTGCTAACTGGTTCTTCATCTATTTCAGCTGCTGCTGCAAGCTGCCAAGAACACCATATACTTTTTTTTAAAAAAATGCTGATCATCATGAGAATGTGCACATGCATATCTTCACAAAAAAGCCTCCTGATTAAAATACAGGGCCAGAAGTTTGCCAGATAACTATTTTTAATTACTCCCAGCTTCTGAGATAAAGGGTCAACTGATAAAGGCCAACTGAGATAAAAAAAACTGGATTCCATCGGAAGAGGGGGGTGGGTTTAAACTTAATTACCTCAGTCTCTGGCCAATCAGACCATGATAAAACCTATTCCTAAGTCTCTAGAGCAGCGCACAGGAGAATGTTATGTTCTTCACATGATTTATTCAAAAGGAAAACACCCACTTTTCAAGATTGTATACATATTCTGGATATTTTTCCCCTAGTTGGATATTCTTCCCCTAGTTTTCATGTTTGGAAATCGTAGCGTACCAATTTTAGATACATATCCATTGTATTTACCATTTCTCCAACCGGTATAGACAACATGGATAAAAATTTGTGTTATAACCACAGCACAAATTAGAATGTGCACAACTAATTATTGCAAATCAGGATAAACCACTTTTTTTTTTTTGAGCTGAGGTCTGCACATTGCCTTTGAACTGATGGATACAATGAAAGCTATGGAGGAACAGGACAAAAACTAAAGTTCCACTGAGCTGATCATGGGTAACTTTTCATAATTCTCACCTCCATGCTAGGTAGGAGGTGATACATGAGAAGAATTGAGATGTAGAATGAGTAAACATTATCCAAACCTGATATTGATGATCCTGACTGAGTAGCTGTACAATTTTTTTTAATATTGCATGCTATTTTTAAAGAGTAGTAGAAAGCCTTTCAGCAGCTGAGAGTCCATCAATGATAGCTATCATCTGACCAGGATATTCCAGAACATCTATTACTAATTACAGGTCAGAAAAGCACAGCTGCAGTTGTGCCAATGTAATAGTATCACCTCCTTACGCATTTACTAATTTTCTTGGTCTTAATAAAAATCACAATGCGGTGGTTAATTTTGAAGAGTGCCAGGGCTACACCCCAGGATTTAGGGAGTGGTCTTTACATGCAGCTTAGATCTCAAGTTGCGATCACCTGTTCTAATGGATGTCTTAAATGCTGTGGTATTAGATCTTACCTAATTAAATTATGTATTCACAATTGCTGTGTGAGTTTTTTGAGGCTGAAATATACTTACTTTTACAGCCTTTCCCAAGCATATGAAATACAGTTTATGGTGCTCTTCTTTCCCTTTCTCACCTGTGCCTGCTGTGTGGTGGCCTGCGTAGAATCCTGTTCTTCAAGCTCTGGCACTGATTCATCGCTGTCGGATTCTGTTCCAGAACCTACAGAAATCAACATGCATAATTTGTTTCCAACTTGGTCTTTCTTGGGAGTGGCAGGCAGGCCCAGGCAAAACATGCAGAGCTTTGCAGCTTGGTTCATGAATAAACTATTGTTCTTTTATTGTGCCAACATTGATAAAAAATACTTTGAAGCCAACATATTTCAGAAATGTCTGGTAGTAAAAGAACATATCCCCAACATTCTCCACACACATAGGAAAGAAGTAATTTATAGACAACAAAATTCCGAAATGGCAGTGTTTTAATATAATAGTGGTTTAACTTGTGTGGCAATAGGATAGGGAGTTTATCTTTGTTCAATCAATGTTCCCAGGAAGAATAAGTTTCTTAGAGCAAGGTGAACATGACAGTTTCATTCTGGCAAAATCTGGCCCATGATTGGAGACTAGAAATATGCTATGGAACTGAACACCTTTCCTCATTATACATAAATTCCCTTCCTTCTCATAACATGTGAGACCTAGGGTCTAGCATGATGTGTACACAGGACAAGCAACAGCTAGCACCAATTAAGACTACTTCAAAGTGAATTCAGACATCACACTAATCCATGTTTTAATTATGACTTATTGATCAGAGTGTCCTGAAGCAGCTGGGAACACACATGGTAAGCCAAAGAAATACCAGTTTAGTACACAGTGTGTCATTCAGAAGTATGGTTTAAATTTGGTCTGGCAAACTGGTTATCCTGCATCAAAGAACAAAGGAACATGAGCAAGGGAGAGGAAGATGAAGAAGGACTGCTCAAGTTCATGGCACGTTCCCAAGGTTTTAAAACAGCCAAATTTAAGAAAGATGTTTGCAAGGACGAAAGTGAACACTAAATGATTACTCACTTAAAAAGTAAAAGTACTTGTAATAGTTTGTACTTGTATCTTTCAGAGAGATAACTTCAAGACAATCCTCCCCACCACCATTATATGACTGCCATCTCTGGGTGCAAGTTTCAGTGAACTGCTAGCTCACATGCCTTAACATCTGTGTGACTGCAATGCAAGAAGGTAGTAAATGTGATTACTGACAAGAAAGCATATTCAGGGCAGAGTTTTTCTGGAACAAGCCCAACTGATGTCCCCATCTGTATCACTAATACTATGTTAATTCCAAGTGATGCTAAATCTTAACACCTTTATCCCAAATTGCATATGCATGTGACTACATTTAAGTGACTGAAAACTGGACAGAAACACCAGACTATTCATTTCTACTCTCTAACAGACAACACATGAATTTAACACAGTATATGCAAGTATTTAACAGAGAGCTTCCTATTTATACACACCCATCCAAAATGCAGTTGCAAATAGACACTGAACAATAAATTGAAGGAGATCAACATTAGACCACAAATTCTTCTAGAACGAGGGTAAAATACCATCACATAGCACACAACATATCATGAAATGCATCTGCAATAAACAAAATATACTAGATATGCAACCACAGGCAAAACACTAGAAACAAAAAAGCAGGCTGAAATGACAGTGTGCCATTGAAAAGAGAGGTGATGACAGTTTCTAGGTTAGTTCTCTTCCACAGATGCTCAGACAAGGCTTATGACACATCTATTAAACACACACATCATGCCCAGTGATTCAACTTTCACATTAGTAGTTTATGTTCTTAAACATAAATCACAGTGTGCACAACAAACTTCAACTTTAATAACTTAATATAGGTTTATTTTGACTTAGTACATTTTAAATCTTAAAACGGCGTGTTTCTAGTCTAACAGTTAAAGCAGAGGGAATTCACACTCCATGCCTGTACAACTAAGTTAGTATTCAGTGAGTGGTCTTTGATATCCATGCACACAGCAAACCGAAGAGGCAAATACCCTTGTCATTCTTCAGGGAAAGTCGTTTGACAGGAAGAGGAGGTGGTGGTAAAGGAGCAGTTGCTGGAACCTCAGCAAGGGGCACAGCTGTCTTAGGAGAGAAGTCCACCAGGACTGGCTGAAGAGGTGACTCCTCAACATGCACCTCTGGAGGGATCAAGGGTGGCAGCTCGTCGTCTTCAAAGTTAGTAGAGATAGGGCTGGGGGTAACTTCAGGTGCTAAACCAGGTGCAGGTGAAACAGGGGATGGCTTGGGAAACACAGAGGAAGGCTCTAGCTTTTTCACAGGGGTAGAAGGAGAGGGTGCAGGAGAAGCCGGCTGAGTGAGACTGCTTGCAACAGGAAGAGTGGAAACAGAAAGATCAGCAGGTGAAAGAGGCAAAGGTGCCATTTTCTGGGAAGGCATCACCTCCCCAGTTGAAATGGAAACATGGCTCATGTCTAAGGCTGAGACAGGAGGCAATTTGGGGCTAGAGACAGGACTAAGGGTTACTGGAATAGAAAATGCTGCTGCAGGAGAAATGGGAGGAGTCACTGCACAAGACAGAGGCACAATGCCAGGAGAGGAAAGAGGTTTAGGAAAAGCAGCAGGGGTTCCAGGAACGGACACTGGTGCAGGAACTGCAGAGGGTGCTGGGTGAGAAACTGCCATTGTTGGGCCCACAGGTGGTGTTATCGGGACATGTGCCAATGAGCTAGGAGTAACCCCTTCAGAGGCCACAGGAAGGGCTGTGGATCCAGAAATAGGTGCAGGAGCATGGGTGGTAGGCATTGTAGGACTAGAAGCATACTTTGCCATAGACAAAGGGCTAGAAGCAAGTTCTGAAGCTGAAGATGGCTTCATAGCAGGTGCCGGTGAGACAACAGGTTCTATTGCAGCCACAGGGCCAGAAACAGCTGCAGGCTGAGGAACAGGTATCCCTGGAGTTACAGAGGCAGATACTGAAGGAGCAGGAACTGGTTCAAAAACAGATGGAACCACCTTGGAAGAAGGTGATGAAGGGCTGATGGGAGGCACTATTGGACTAGAAACAGGGGCTGACAGGGGAACAGATTCCACAGGGGGTCCTGTAGGAGCCAAAGGACCAGAAACAGTTTTCACAGGTTGCCCCTTGGGTAGCCCTGGAACAGAGACTGTAGCAGAAGGGAAAATGGGCTCAGGAACAGGCACCGAAGAAGTAGATTTTCTTGGGGGTGATGGAGGAAGCAAAGGTGTAAGAACAGAGCCTGTCGAAGACACAGGACCTGAAGCGATTTCTGAAGAGGAAGCTGATTTTACAGAAGGAGGTACCGTACTACGTTTTTTAGACTTAGGCCCTGCCCTGCCCAGTGAAGTAGAGCCAGAAACAGGAACTGAAGTTGGACTCTCTGGCTGTGAAGAAAGTGGCACAGGACTAGAAGGGCCTACTGGGGTTCCAGAAGGGGCTACAGACCCAGAAGCAGGCTTCATTATTGGACCTGCTACAATTGTAGCACCAGCAGGATGTTCTGAAGGAGAAGGAGGTTTCACAGGGGACTTGGCAGGAGCCACTTGTTTAGAAGCCAGCATTGCTTTGTCTAGAGAAGTAGTTACAGAGTCGGGAATGGGTGCCAAAATAGGAGTTTGTTGCTGGGAAGAAACAGATAGTGGACCTGACACAGGGCGTACTTCTGGGGCTGCAGGACCAGATGCCAATTTCAGAGGTGGTAGAGAACCAGAAACAGGTTTGCCAGGTGGACCTTCAGGTAACAATGGTGTAGAAGCAGGCTTTGCTGGAGAAAGCTTTGCTGGAGACAAAGGATCAGCCCCAGAAACCTTAGGAAAGGAAGCCGGGATCTCAGAACTGGAAATAAGTGCCAAAGGAGTCATAGGAAGTGTTGGTGATAAGGTAGGAGCACCTGCAGAATTTGGAGGGAAAGGAATTGGACTAGAGGATGAAGCCACAGTAGTAGGAGCTGGAACTTCAATGGGGATGGGAGCTGTAGCCATAGAAGGAGACACAGGAGCAACTGGGAGAATGAAAGGAGCTGGGACAGATGGAACTGGAGAAACTGAGGCTGCAGAAGTTGTCCCTGCTGAGCTTCTAGGAGATGTTGATGAAGCAGAAGTAAGGGATTCAGGGGAAATTACTGAGGCTGGGGGAGAAGCTACAGGCCCTAAAGGTAGGGATATACCAACAGGTGCAACACCAGCCATAACTGGTGGTTTGATGGGAGAAATGGTCTGAGATAATATAACTGAGTCACTGGAAGACAAAACAGCATCAGGAGTGGCTTGTACTGAAGAGACAGAGGTAACCAGTTCTGGTGGAGTAGTAAAGGGACAGAGGCTAGCAAGGGGAGAGTTAGCATCATGGCAAGAAGAGGAAGGGTGGTGGGGGCTATAAGTAGAAGAGGTGGAAACAGCTGCTAAAGGAGAAAAAGTAAATCAGCATTGGAAAAAGAACATGTAGAAGAAAAACTAAGTTATCTATAAAGCTTCCCACATGAACCGCTATTACTTATAGGAGAGAAATTATTACAGCTGTGGCCCGAAAAAAAAAATCTCCTATCCCAAGCAACTTTTCTTGGATACTTGTTAATCTTTAGCCAATATATCATTGGCTTGTTCTTGTGTACTGTACTGTATTGTATTACTCTTTATTATGTAAAATGTTTTATTTTAGTGTATTCCAATTTGGCACCATGCACATTTGATGAATAAAACAAAACTGCTTTGCAGCCATAACACTTCAGAAAGCCTCAACATTTCCCATGAGGACACATGTATAATTAAGCACTAGAACTGTGAAAAGTAGAAAAGTTCTTTGAATTGAACTTATTTCCTAGACACTTTAGATATATATCCATGTAATTCTTTCTTTTGAGGTATTTCTTTCTCATTCTAGCCATTTCCCATAGCTTCCCACCCAACTTAGTTTTTTTGAGATCAGCTAAAGACAGGTTGATGCTGCCAAATAGCCAGGCAAAGTACTATACCATACCATAGCTACCCTATTCAGGTAGCCGTTGGTTTACAACAGCCTAATTCTGCATCTCTTCAAACTTGTGTACAGTTTTGAAAAAGTAGATTGTGACTAGTCCTCAAAATTATGGCCATTGCAGCATTCTTAGTCATGTGATCATGACTTGGGCATTTTGAAACTGGTGGGCATCTACAATGGTCACAGCATCCCATGGTCATGGTATTGCCACTTATGGTTCTTACTGGCACACTTACTTACTTATTGACAAATAAAGTCAATGGAGAAGCTGGCAGTAAGCCACAAGTTGTGGTCATGTAACATCAGGCTTAACTACCATGGGTAATTTGCTTAATCACTGCAGTGGAACTGTGTAAATTGTAAGTTGGGTACAGTCATGTGAAGTTTCACTTAATCACATTGCTGAATGCTGGAATTGTCAGTCCCAATTTTGGATATTACATGAGGATTAATTGTAGTTATCACTCCTGGCCCAAATGAATCTTGTCATAAATCCAACCCTTTTTCCTATCGCTTTCATTTTGGGATAGTAAAACTGCTAACTCAGGAAACAAGTTTCAGCATTTAAGCTTGAAACTTTCAGTCTTCTGTGGTACATTAGAATTTGGAAACTTTTGTCATCTTTTTTAATGAGGGAAGCCTCTGTGATTTCAAATTAAGTTTATTGCAGAAGCCCAAAGTAAAACAAATCATACTGTATCAATGTGAAGCATCCCCATTTCAGGTAAAACATTATAATCTATGAACCCAGGCATCTGATAAGCTAAGCTAAGGGCAGAACTTGAACATAGTTTTGGAGCCTGGCCTTCAAGTACAGTGATACCAACTATCATCTACTACCATCAGATTGTATGCCATATTGAAGTAAGCGTATTAGTCCAACACTACAAATATACTGTTTAAAATGGCATGTGCTAAGATTAAGAACAAATACCTGATGCTAGAATGGGAAGCTGAGAACAGACTGGAGGTGCTTCAGCAGCACCAGGAAAAGAAGCAGGAATGGCAGATGCTGAATGAGCAAAATCAACAGTTATTAAACAGCACATTGATAAAACAGGAGCCAGAACAATTGAGAAGACTATTCTTTCAGCTCGACCAACAAGACCTGCACAATTAAATTGGATCAATTTATGGAAGTTGTGAGGATTCAAGGTTATTAGTTTTGATGGCGCTGTAAATGCCTCTGAAGCCAATCTACTGAGAGACTATGGGCTTCCTTCTACAGTTGGTTGATTTTGAAAACAGATTGCTGGACTAGATAAGCCAAGGTTGTGAGCCAATGGACCACTTGCCTATGTTCTTATATACTTAACATACAACATAAAAGCAAATAATTGCATTAGTGACCTGCAAATATAATTTCAGTGAAATTATATAGAAAAAGCCAGAAGCATGAGACAAGGGATCTGATGTGACTTAAGGGCTCTGGTGTCTTCAAATCTTCCTCTATTTTATTTGACTTATTAATAGAACTTATATGGCTATCCAACTCATAGTGACTCCAGGTGGCTTAGACAACTAAAATCCCAAATACAAAACCCAATATATATTACATTGTGCTGGCTTTTCCAAACTAAGGCAAAAAAAAATAGAAAATAGTTTTATAATGAGGACTTGCAATTTTATTTGAAAAAAATAATACAACCAAGAGTCTTTTAGTCCTTTATCTAGACTAATGAGTCAGCTGAGCAAAACCTTTTGTTAATGTAACAACTCTAATAGTGTGAGTCAGGATGACAACAGGACTGGGATGGCATCCAGAATTCAAGGCAAATATAGCAAAAGAGTGACATAAAAGCTAGATCAAGCATGTGCTCCTACTGTATCAGTATGGAAACCAAATTTATGAAACTCAATCCTATTCCATCTTGAAGCTTATGCCTTTCTGCAGCTTGCACCTAAAGCTCATGTCTTAATTCAAAATATTCCAGAAAAAACGCTGGCATCCACAAGATGGAAGGTATTAGCCTAAATCTTGTCATAACTGGGCGTTTTATAAACTATGAATTCACCTGGTTTTAAGCCTATATTTTTCCATTAGGCAAATAGCTCATTTAATAAGGAAAACGGTCACTTTAAAAGATTAGTACTTTCATGTCAATGTCTGTGCATCAAATCTTAACAAAATGGTGCAGCTACTATAACACATGATCGTAAGAGAATTGAACATATATTCCAAAATAAATAATAAAAAAAGTTTTGGAACAGGGTAGCAAAGCAGCCCAGGATACAATCAGAAAGTGTTAAGGTTCATCTTAATAAATAGAACTATTTCTTCATGATAGTCATGAGACTAGCATTAATTTGAAAGTATTATTTACTAATGCTTCCACCATTAGAAACATTTTAGAAAAGATTAAGATACAACATTTCATCTGACTTTCCAAATAAAATGCCTATTGGAAATAACAGAAGGCAAATCTAGTACATATAGTCCTGGGCTTACGAGTCGCTTAGCAACCATTTGAAAGTATAACAAACTCCCTCCACACACACACAAAAAAAGTACTTGTGATTTGGATTCAAAGTTCTACTGCCCCCACCACCACGTGATCTCATTTTGGGTGCTTGGCAACTAGCCCCCCTTTATGGGTAGTGGCAGTGTCCTAAAATCATGTGACCATGATTAATTACTGTTTTGGGGGGGGGGGGGCAGAAACTGACATTAACTTCTAGCTTCTGGCAAAAATGCCTAATGACCATAAATTCACTTAATGGTTATGTGAATTCCCATAATGACTGCTGCAAAATGTGCTTTAAAATTGGGTTAGTCATGTGATAACCCCATTTAACGACTGTCACAACTTATGTCATTCCAGGATTTTGGTTGTTAATCAAGGACTATTTATAACACTTTAGGAAAGGATCAAATATAGTACCGACCAGCTGAAGACTGTCTAGTTGTTTTTTTCAATTTTTTACAGTTTATCAAGAAAGAGGGAGAATCAAATCTAAGGCATCAGATTAAACAGCTGGCATTTCAGAAACACTGGTGTGTTACAGTGCTTTTATTTCATTTAAGTCAGATGTATGCGTGGCAATTCTAGTCTGCTGCTTTAACTTCAGACCTACCTGAACACTCTAAAGCAGTCCCAGCCTGAGAATCCTTGCCTCCTACCTCAGGATTCTTGGCAGCAACTGGCTTGCTCATCGTTTCCATGGGGGCCCCAGGAGCTGGAGCTACAACAATAGTTTCAACCATTCAGAAATCCTACAAGACATCTATATATGCCCTTTGAGGTCAGCTGCTCAAGTGGAAATATATCCAATCATGCAGAAAGATGTAAGCTAAACTCAGTTGCCTGTTCAGTCAAAGGGAACAAGTAGCAGGTTATTTACCCAGAGAGATACACAAGTACTCCCTATGATTTGAAGTGATAGTTAAGTCCAGCAAGCCTGTGGCATATTCCCCCCCCCCCAAGAAAAAAATCTGGAATATGCAGTATTTGATATGATAAGATATTCTGCTATCCTGTTCTATTTATTTATTATTAATATGGAGAAGAAACCACACTCTCTCTTACCCATGTGATATCTAAAGCTACTGAAGAGGCCACATGGGTAGGAGCTTATGATTTGATGATAGCTTATAGCAGATGTTTTGTTGGTCTATGTGACCAGGAAGAAATGACATTCTTGGGAGGGGGCCTGCTAAATATGTGAGATTATTTTTAGGAATGTGGTATGCTATATGAATTCAAAAGTAGGACGGTGTGATGGCCATTGTGTTACCTAAAGAGCAGTGATAAATCTGCTGGATCTGGGCACCACTAGGTTGGCTTAATTCTCTTGAAAAGATTAAGCACTGATTTAGAAAATTAGAAATTAAACTTCCTCATAGGAAGCTCGAAGGGATCTCCAGATGCTACTTTGCTCTCCATTAGATTGCTGACTTACTAGGTCAGTGGCTCCAAAAATAGAAAGTGAAAGCCAAAAGGAAAAAGTGTTATCAAGTTGGTTCTAGCCATGCTAGCTTTCAGGCTTGTCTCCTCTCCAGAGGAAGCCAGGATCAGGGGAACTACTGCCTTCCATAGGAAGTTACTTCAGAACCCTTTCTAGGTCTCTGGAATCCGGAGAGGTGTATCTATTTCTGAATGCCCTTGCTCTGGTGTAGGAGTAGAAAAAAGTACTTGCTGGCTGCCCAGAATAACATACAGACCACTCTTCATAGAACACTCAATGGAACTCCAAAGTTCCCCTAAGCTTTCAAATCACACCTGCCACTCTTGGGATAGAAACCACTATATTAACAATTCAGAACTGGACAATAAAATAATGAATTTTAGGTTTTATGATAATTGTAAATGTTTACAATTCCTGCCATAATACCCTATCAACTAGGTCTCCATCTCTCTCTCTGTAGCTCTTTATTTCTTAAATGTTTTAATAAATATATTAATGGACAACAGCTCCACTACACATGTGTGTGTATAGGAGAAGCCAAGTCATACATCATGCAGTATCCCTTAAGCTTCCAGTCAGAAATGTGGCAAATAATGAAATGAAATTATTTGTTATCCAGCATCCAAAATTCCCTCAAGACATAATAGAAACATAGAGTTCAAAGTTAGTAAATCCAATATAGTAAAAGTATGCACACAACACAGCCAAACATACTAAAATACAACCAGGGTTTTTTAAAAGCTCATAGCTCACAATTCTAATCCATCAAAAATGAGGCACACTTTTTGTGTTTGTATATCTCATGTATACCTAGGCACAACATGCTTAATAAATGCCAATCTGAGATTTTTTGAAATGGAGTTCCTGATTTCTTTAAAAGTTTAAAAATATGATGGTTATATTTTTCATAATTAAATATATCTTTTCTTTCCTGGAAAAAAACCTCAGACATTTACCAGCAACATCTTTTTAAAGCATTCAAATTATTCTGTAAGGTCATTCTGATATAAAAGCCAAAATATTAAGTGAGAGTCTAACATCTAATGTGTGTTACAATACTAAGACAACACCTCTAATATCCCATCTGATAACCCCAACAAATTAATATATGAAGAAAAAATCCAGTAGCTTAGTTATTAGTGTTGTCCTTATAATATACTTTAAAGGACCTAATGTCTTCCCAATGTTCTGGATTAAACCACAAATTAACACTCATTTAGCACTTGTGGAGAGTAGAGGGAAAGCTGCTCCAAAAGTTCAATGAAACAGAGCATTTAGTTCCAGCTTGCAATCATGCAGTTGCTCAATCAAAAACATTGTATCTGATCCCCAATATGTATATAGTCATTTCTAATGTTTACCTAAATTATCCATATAACATCTATATAAGGTAAATCTCTATTTTAATACCACTACAACAGATAAGAGGATGAAATTAACAGATGCTTAAGACTATTAGGCAAGTGCATGGTAGAAAGCATGGAACTCTCTCCACAAAGGACTTCTCTGGGCTTCTGTGCTGATGGAGAATGTATTCTAAAGGTATAAATCATCCAAAATACTAACCTGTCTCAGCCTGAGGCTGAGGCAGCTCCTGTTCTGTTGCTGGGACAGTTTCTGTGGCTTCTCCAGGCATTTCTGAGAGAAGAGGAACAAAATAAAATATAGGTTATTTTTGCCCTGTTATCTTATCTATTATAACATTGTAGAATACTTTACAATAAAGCCTTAATCTGTTGCAGTCACAATACACAGGCAAATCATTTACACATGAGAACTTTAGGTACTGTATTAAGATATTAATCCTAAAAAAGCAAGTTATAGGTAGTCCTTCACTTACAACAGTTTGCTTGTTGACCATTGAAAGTTACAAGAGCACTAAAAAAAATGACATGACCATTTTTCATACAACCATTGCGGCATCCCCATGGTCACGATTTACGTTTGGATGCTTGACAACTGACTCACATTTATGATGGTTGCAGTGTCTTTGGGTCAACGTGAGCATCTTTCTACAACCTTCTGAAAAGCAAAGTCAATGGGGAAACTAGATTCACTTAACAACGGTGTACTAATTTAACAACTGCAGTGGCTCACTTAACAAATGTGACTGGAAAAGTCGTAAAATGGGGCAAAACCCACTTAGCAAATTTCTTGCTTACCAACATAAATTTTTGGGCTCAAATATGGTCGTAAGCTGAGGAGTGCCTGAATTTCTATATTCAGCTAAAAGTTGTAAAGTATCCAAAAGCGCTGATCAATTCTTCCCTTTTGTAGTCTTACAATTGCCTTACTACCTCAGTTAAATGGTCAATGCTTATGATCCAGCAACAAATAAAAAATCAGGTCCAATTATTGGTCTGAAGTTACTAGTAAGTAACTGTGGAAGTTGTGAGTACCTAACACAAGACTCCCTAACCAAGTTTCATTACTAGATATTGCTCATGCTTTGAAAAGCCTTTATACCCACAACTTCTACCCCTTCCCTAATAAAAGCCAGCTTCTGATTTAGCAATTGTTTTTAATTTTATCACACCTCCATCACCTTTTTTTTTCCCCAAGCCAACATCCCTTCACATGCTTCAGAGGGATGGGCTGAACAAGGGAGGGGCAGGTTTTAAAATTATCCACTATATATATGATGCATGCATGTTAACACTACCACCATATTACAGTATTCCACTTATCGTCCTGCAAGTTTTATCACTAACTTTTGCCCCACCTTCGCTCATTACCTTGAGTGTGATGGGACCCTCTTCAAAGAACAAAGTTTGTGAACAGCAAGGCGCTCAATTCTCCTGGCAAAAATGCTGTCGCCCTTGCTTGACCACATGGAGAAAAATCTAGGCTGCCTTGAACGAGCCCACTCCAACTCTCTGGCCACAACCTCCCCCTTCAATTCCTTAACATAAAGCAGGGGTCGGCAATCTTAAACACTCAAAGAGCCATTTGGATTCATTTCCCACAGAAAACACCGGGAGCCACATAAACCCTTCCCATGCCAGACTATTTCCTGAGCGGCCACAAAACTCACATATGTAGTTGAATCAAACATTACACTTTCTTCAGAAACTTTTCTTTCCTTGGATTTATCCGTAGTTGGCCTACCGGGGATTGAAAAGCTCAATAAATCGTGTGCTGGCAGGTGTTGCACATCGACGGTTGTGTTTTGAGTGACAGGGAGCCACAGGAGAGGGGTGAAAAAAGAGCCACATGTGGCTCTAGAGCCACAGTTTGCTGACCACTGACATAAAGCGATACTCAGGGGAAAAGAGGGGCCGTTTAGCAAGAGACTCCCAGTCCAGCCACCGACCACAATTGAACACAAACCAGGACCGGACCAAGAATGCCAGTTCTCCCGTTTCCAAGGTCCGGGTTTATTGGAAGCCCCGGGGTCTTCTTAACGGACGGCTTTCTTCTCCTTGAGCATCCATTACCGAACATCCTTCTCCCGTCCCCCAAACGCCTCTTCCCCTCGAACCGCAAGGCCACCCTGACTCCGCAGAACCCAGAACGAGCGGCCCAAGCGGCCTATTCGGAGCCCCCGCCGAATCTAACCGTCCCCAGGTCGCCCCGCCGCCCTCGGCCCATCCCCTAGGAGCCACTGCAGCTTTCCCCATTGAAGCGGCTCCTCACCGGTCGGGTTACGGAGCCGTCAGAGGCAGATGCCGGCGGATACAAACGGCGAAACTTACCGTACGAGACGTTCCGGGCGCAAGATGGCGGAAGAAAAAGGCCAGAGAGGAGAAGGGAAGCCGACTTCCGGTACGCGTCTAAATAGCTTCCGGGTCCTGAAAGTGTCTGTTTTTAACCACGTGCTCTTTCGCAAGGCTTCCTGACTCTTCCGGAGTTTGCGTGATAGAACTTCGGGTGCGTCAAGCGAAAGTTGGTTATGCGCTTCCGACTCGCGGAGGACCAAAATACTACTACTAATAAAAAAAGCACCTATCAATCATCTCAAAGGTGCTTTTGTTCAAGAAGCAACTGGACTTTGTGTTTTTTTTTTCTTTGAAAACATTTAGCTTCTCATCTAAGAAGCTTCTTCCCTTCTGACGGGATGTTGGGTTGAAGTTTCTTGGATGAGAAGCGAAACGTCTTCAAAGAAAAAAACAAAACAAAGGCCAGCTGCCTTTTGGGAAAAAAAAGCACCTTTGCGACAACCGTAACCTGGATGACTGAAAATCTTCATAGACACCCATCAATCATCGACAGTAGGAAAAATAAATATGAATTCGTTTGTTTATGAATAAATAGGTCTTAATATTTGCTTTATTGCGTAATATCTGTTTACTTATCCAATTGCTGCACTGCCCACTTCACTTAAGTGACACGGGAGTTTACAATACAAAAGTATAAACGCAGAGGTTAAAAAGCTGCTTAAAAGGTTAAAAGAAATGTAGGGAACACTCTCAAACTGCCAGGGTTGCCTATCACTCTTTAGACCTCCACGCTAATTGGTCCTGATGATCTTCTGGAAGTCCAAAAGAGTGGAGACCATCTCATCTTTGGGGTAAGTTGTTTCAAAGGATGGGAGCATCAGCAGAAGAAAGCTCTTCCTGAATCCCATCAGTTGGAATTCTTTAACCAACGGGATCCGCAACATACCTGCTCCATCTGACCTTTTGCTGGCATGGGTCAATGTAACAGCAATAGTAAAAAGGTAAAGGTAAAGCTATCCCTCGCACATATGTGCTAGTCGTTTCCGACTCTAGGGGCCGGTGCTCATCTCCGTTTGAAAGCCGAAGAGCCAGCACTGTCTGAAGACGTCTCCGTGGTCATGTGGCCTGCATGACTCAATGCCAAAGGCGCACGGAAAGCTGTTACCTTCCCACCAAAGGTGGTCCCTATGATATCCACTTAAATTTAGCACTGTGATCATCCAATTGTCTTTTTTTAAAGAGCTAATTTTGAAGACTTGGATTAGCAATGTGATCTTTTGCAATTGAGGTTTAGGGTGGACAAAGTCCAATTCATTGTTTATTTTGAAAAAGAAATCATATCATACTTGCTTTCCTCAGCCACTAAGTAAGCAATTTGTCTAAATAACAGTTTTAAGCTTAACACTATATTTCTGAATAAAACTGTCAATAAGATATTTAAGTCTAAAGGTCTGTTATAATCAGCTAGGTTATTAGATTTGTTTACGGATTATACCTTATGGCTTTTCTTTGATAACAATGTATGTCTGGCCTTTATTCCTAGTTAAATGTTAATTAGTAAATATATAGTAAAGATGTCTCCATTGCTAACAAGAATGTCTTGCACTGTTTGTATAGTTTGAATGCATGTATTAAATACTAACTAGTCATTTGTTGCATATCACTCAATTACAAAAATATACATCTCTTGTTTGATGAGTGGAGAGAGTGCTTTTAAGTAGAGCATGTGATACTAAAGATAATATTGGAAGGATTTTATTTTAAATATATAGGAATAAGGTGGAGAGATATTTTATATTAGGTTGAGGCCTGATTTTGAAGAGTGGCATACTGTTCGAAAAATAAAATAAAGCGCAAACAGATATGTTTAAACTTTCTCTCCCAGGTTGTGCTCTGAACAGCTGTTTTTAACTTTGCAGGTCTTTAGAATTTATTTTCCCAAAGATATTGGTATCATAGGTACAATTTAAATTGGGATTAAGTCTAGGAAGGGAAGATTAAACCAGCTGTCATGTTGTAATTCCAAAGAAAATTGTGATGTGTTGGGCTTGGGATTGAAAAAATAAATGTAGATATTTCAACTAGGGACTTGCTGATACATGGCTTAATCTTTTAACTTTACAGTAACATCAATGTAATAATTGTGACCTTCTCCTTCTCCCCTGAGACATCAGCTAGGCTGGGTTGTCAATCCATATCTGACATCAGGACTGAGTCATCAAAGT
>JANHFP010008866.1:0-11293 GCA_032468135.1 Calamaria suluensis | reverse complement strand
CAAACACAGTGGCTGAGATTCCTGCTTTTAAAAAAAATAGTTTTTTTTTTTAAATTTTAAAGTTAAAAACAGAAAGAAAAGAAAAACAGCAAACACAAAACATGAAATATAAACAAACACAAATTACAATAATTCTATATGTATTCCTACATTCTAAATTTTAGAAAGGGGCTTTGATATTAAATCTTCATTTAATTTTCTTCGTAACTGAAATATCGGTATTTACTCTAATTGCAATTTATCTTATCCAGATTTACCATCTAATATTAATATCTTCTAAAAAATTTATCAACGTGCAGAAGCAAACAGATTATCTTTGAAATTGAAAGGCAAAACAGAATCTGAACATTATGATATATGGAAGAGATGGTATAAATGGCTAGATACGAAAATGTCCAGAGGAGGGGAAAAGGAGTAAGGAAGAAGATAAAAGAAGATAAATTCCTGCCTTAAAAGGGTTGGGGGAAGAAAGGAAAGTCCTGGAAGTTATATGATTTCTAGTTTTTTGTCCTTAAGCAGTAGCTTTGGAAGGACAATGACAGAAGTAGAAAGTTTAAGTGAAGCTTGAACTGGCATTTCTCTAATTTCCCATACTGAATAAAGAATAAGATCAAATGGTCTTCATGGCCCCATCTAACTTTCCAGATGGATTCTGAAACAAATTTCGGAGGACATTTGCATGCAAATCCTCCTCTAGGAGTTTAATGTATTGCTCCCAACTACGGATAATAGTACCAGTATTGCAATTACAAATTGTTTACCATTTAAGGACAGCAGGAGGCCCCTGAGAAAGATGGCCGTTTATGCATCATGAGAGAAAATAAAACAGATTTGCATAAGATTCACTGGCGGAACTTTAGAAATCATTTTCTGTGGTTTTACAGTTAACTGTAATGCTTTTCACTGTAGAGAGGCAACCTAAGTGGTTTGCAGGCCTGCTTAGCCTGCTGTTCAGAGAGCACCCTTTGGTGGGCTGCTATCCTATCCGGTGATTGCTTAGCTTTAAACTGAAGTCAGACTGACAGCTTTTCACTTGATGTGACAATCTTCTATGATGTAGGACTATAGCCATGTGGGGAGTTTTATTGGCAGTATATAAATGTTTGCTTAAGATTCAAACTCTTTTCACATACATTCTTACAGATTAACAGAGTTGGAAGGGAATTAAGTCCAAAATGAAACAGTGATGAAATTGTGGAAGTTGGCAGAAACTGGCAAGTGAATTTGGAAGACCTATCAGCTTTTTGAACTAATAGGGACCACAATATTTTTTTTTTTAATTCGGGACAGTTGCAATGTGCTTCTTCCTCTGCTTCCTTGAAGAATTGGACTCTCTGTGTCAAGACTCCACTCACACAAAGTGAATGTTAATGTCTTTGTTCATAACCTTGTTATGAGTATGAAACGTGTCTCCCCTATTTCCCAAAACTAAGTTTTATTATGCTCAGGATCGCTTGAAAAGCAAAATTTAAAAGAAAGTAACATATCCAAATTTATTTCCTAATTGCTGAATGTCTCTATCATTAGAAAACTATCAGCTGCTAAAGCATGAATAGCAGTTGGCACATTTTCTATAAACTTTTTTGGTTGCCAACATAGCTAACGTTTCTGTGAAAGTGATTCAAAAAAAGCCCCCACTGCTGTTATCTTTGGGCTTCAATCCAGTGCTAATAACTGAAATAGTTGCAGGGAATGACTACTTCCAGGTGCAGATGTCATCCTCCCTTGATAGCCAGGGATGCATCTGGTCAATTCAGTTCAGCTGAGATTTGCATCACAAAGTTAACAATTTTGATTGATGCACAACTGGTAAACATCAGTTCTCATTAGTGACATCCATATCCAGCAGCTTATGTACATATCTCTGGTACTACAGCAAAGTGTTGATACACGAAGGCACAATTACAAAATATTTCCCCCCAAATGGACTCTCAAAGAAATATGAAGAAATCTTATCAGAAGAATCCAGGAAATAGCACAATAATCTTATCTATGTTAAGGATAGGAAACAGAATTGCTGTTTCAATATTTCTCATTGGATTTTCAGCAATGATGAGTTTTAAAAGAATTATAATATAAACAGTTTGAGTGGTGTCTTTAAACCTTTCTTTTGAAAAAAAAATGTTTTAAAAATTGCCCAACTCCAATCAAATCAGGACAGTGTGTGATGTATATGGCAAGCCCTGAAATTTTAATCACTTAGAAACATCTATATTTCTTAACCAAATAGGCAAAATGACATTGAGAAATTGATTTTTCTTCTGGGTTGGCTTTAAAAAATACTTTCCTTGTAGATGAGTATGAAATATTGAAAGAACACATAAAAAGAATCCATAAAAGTTGTTTTCAACTTTTCAGTTTTCAGCCAGCCTTTGCCTATATCAGTGATGGTGAACCTATGGCACAGGTGCCACAGGTGGCACACAGAGCCATATCTGTGGGCACACAACATTGCCCTAGCTCAGCTCTGATACACAGGCAGGCAGTGGCCAGCTGATTTTCAGGCTTTCTGGGCCTACCAGAAGTCAGGAAAGAGGCTGTTTCCAACCCCTGGAGGGCCTGGGTGTGTGGGGAAGGCCCATTTTTTCACTTTCCCCAGGCTCCAGAGCCTTTCTAGTTAGGGCGGGGTGAATTGAATTATGGGTGTGGGCACACAGACATTCAACCCCCCAGGCACCCCCCACATTTGGCATGCGATGGCAAAAAAGTTAGCCATCACTGGCCTATATCCTACGCCTTCTAAATCTGAACTAATTTTCATAATCCTCCAACCAGCATTGCTTTTATGAAAACATTTGTGGAATTATAAATACATTGGATCCTAATGCCTGGATACATATTCAAGCTTAATAAACCTAATTAGTAAACATGATGATACATTCTTGTATCCATGTACTTGGAAGAAAGCGCCATTGAAACCATTTTGGACTTAAAGTAGGAGAGATAGTATGAGTGTGCTATAAATAAAATAATAGTAACCCACTTATTTTACAGGTAGTAACCCCCTTTTTTATGATGCTCATTGATAATAGCTTTCATGATTCTGCTTCTTCCATAACCCTCTTTTAACCCATCCAAGTATTACATATACTTGGAAACAGAAGAGAGAGAATTCTGCTTCATTGCCTGGACAACCATCCTTCTCCCATATTGCCATACCAGGCTTCATTGCCCATCACTTCTACATCCCAATCTATTTATACTAGGACATAATTAATGCTGATTAATCACAGCCAGATGTGGATGAGGAAGGTCATTCATGTTAACAGAAGTTCCAATTTAGTGCCATAAGGACAAATTAGATTGCAGTTTTTTTCTTGTCATTTCTCATTCGGTATAAAGAAGATTACTTTGATTATTTATTTAAAAATTTTGGACAGTATAGCCATTCATCTTAAAAATAAATCAGGGCAACCTACAAACATTAAAACTATTTAAAACCAACCACGATAAAGCTAAAAATGGAAAAGCCTCCTGATTCAGATCAGATTCTCATTTCATCTTGACTTTTCCTTGTCCAAGTGCCTGTGAAAAGATGGTCCTGCAGATGCTTGCAGATGATGAAATTTCTTTCAAAGTAGCAGAAACATCTTGAGATGTTCTCACTGATTAGGATGCACTTACCTGAAAAGTGGTAAAGCAGCAGAATTGGGAATATCCTGTCTTTCACTCCACAACCATTTCTTCAATCTTCCAGGCTTCCAATAAAAACCTGAGGGAAGACCTGAGGACACTTCTATTTCTAGACTTGAAAAAATGGGCAACCAGAGAAGCCCCGGGGTGATGAAAAGATATGCGACAGAAAAGAAAAACACCAGCAACTCCACCACCATCAGTAAGACAAATTTCACTAGCGTATATTGAAATAATTCCTCAAGCAGCCTAATAAGTTAGAAAAATAAGTTGTAAGGGAGATTTTAGCATAACATTAGTTCTTATCGGCATTCTGACCTGATTAGTAAAGTAAGTTTGAATGAACTGGGATGAAAAAGACTTGCCATGATTCCATCACTGGGTGCCATATTTAGCAATAGCACTTAGACTAGCACTTAGAACTGCATCACAGTTCTTTACAGCCCTTTCTAAGAGGTTTACAGAGTCAGCATCTTGCTGTCAACGATCTGTGTCCTTATTTTACCGACCTCAGAAGAATGGAAGGCCGAGTCAACCTTGAGCCTGGTGAGACTTGATCTGCCAAATTGCAGGCAGCTGGCAGGCAGCAAAAGTAGCCTACAGTACTGCATTTTAATCACTGTGCCACCATGGCTTTTTTATTACCTTTTATTTTTTTATGTCCTTTTATGCCAGGAGTGTCAAACTCGCGGCCCACAGACCAGATGCATCACAAGCTGCCCACCCCACCCTCCATTTTGCAAAGGGGAAAAAAGTTGTGACGTGTCACATGATGACATGACAACATGAGTTTGACACCCCTGTTTTATGTAAATGGATGTAAGAATCTCAGCATGGCGATGAGGTTATTCTGACCCAAAAAAAAAAGATGTTTGCATGATCCTCTGCTGCCATTTCATTTCAGTCCAAATTAATCTTTTATTTTTAATTGATTGTATATGGCAGCCCAATTTAATAAGCTCACCAATCAAAGGTATGTGTGCAAAATCAGTGGCAGGTGGGAGTTATCAGGTTTTCCCTCCTTTCATCTACCAGAGTCCATTTTTAAAAAACAAAAACCTGCATTTGATTATTCTTTTGTTATTTCAGTCAAAAATGCATCCTTCTTGGTTTCCCAAGGCAGGTGATTTGCGCTGTGTCAGTGGCTAATTCTCCGGTGAGTGAAATAAAACTGCCACCTGAGGTGACTGTAGATGAGAGGGTGTATCAAAAGAGTTATTTTTGTGTGCAGAGGCTGTTATGTTTACCTTACCTAAGCCCCAAGAGATTTAGGAAGAAGTAGAAAATCCATATGAGGATTAGAGACAGTTCCTGAACATCAGGGCCAGTGACTTTGTAATGACTGACATCTACAGAGGCAAAAAGCAGATCAGGGCAGAAGAGCATGCAACATGCAATTGTTTCTGCAAACTGAAGACACTTCCATTCAGTCTCCACCAGAGGATGCAACACATTTTATGAATTCTTTGAGCTTTTCCACGGCTAGTCAAATGCATTCCAATTTTATTAGTAGGAGGTTTTGTCACAGTGAGCTGTACTCCGGAATCTCCTTGGATTTTAATGCTCATTGGCTCTGGCAGGTAATCAATAGTTGCTTCTTGGAAGGACCATAGATATTGACTTTGGTCTCCAAAAGACTTTATAAAGAGTCATTTGGGGGATACTTTCATTTCAAATTGAATTGTGGGCCATTGAATCATTTTAGTCAATGACTGGGACTAATATTTGATGACGATGAGACTTCTGCATTTTTAAATAGGATACAAATATCAATGGCCAGCAGACTAGGATTCAGGCGTACTTAGCAACTGTTTTTGTTCATAATGGATGAGTTTAATTGCTGTTTATTTTTCTAGAGTCTACAGTCATCTTATTTGTAAGTATCAAAAATGCAAGACATTAATGCTTCCTGTCCTGTCCCTATGCTCTTCATTGCTGTTCCAATATGCGTGAAGTTTTCTTCTATAAACTATGGTATATTTATATCCTGCTTTCCCTCCCGAGCTCATAGTTATCTGCAAATCCACTCTGGATTTGGAGCTTGTGCTAAGGCAGTGTGTGATCTGTATAAGACAAGGCGGTCAGATCTATGAAATCTAAAATAAAAATTTAAACCTAAAATGCCAATGGGATAGCCTAAGTAAAATTTCTATGAAAAAAAGTATTGATAAAAAAAAAATGTGTGTGAAACCATATTTGCTGTCCAATGCTCTAATATCAGGTGTTTATTTTTTTTAAAAAAAACATTAAACTCAAAATTGTATTAACAGATGTAGAAATCATAATACTAGCCAAACTATTTTTTTAAAAAAAAATATTTCCTGTGGTTCTTCATTCCTAGAACTGTGAACGCACTGCTACAAGACAGGGATGTTTGGCAAGATGAGGAATAGGCAGGAAAAAGAGGTTCATTCAAAAAGAGGCTCTTCTGAATGACCCTGAACATAAGCCCAGAATTCTAAACAGGTGGTAGAATAAACCACCAGGTATGTCCAGGAAAGACCATTGCCAAATTCCTATTTTTCAACATATTCAATATATTCAGCTCTGCATCTGCAGTCTAATTTGAGAGGTAGTTCCTAACCCTCCTGTACAGTGGCTCTACCCACACACACACACACTGCACAGTGATTTCAGTGAGGCCTAAAAGCCAGTCTCTTCTTACTCTTGCAATGCTTGGTAATTTTTCCAAATCAAAAAGTCTTGTAGTCACTCTTGTGTATAATTATGTTGGCTAACTAGATGTACAAAAATTGCAAACCAGCTCCATCCTGCTTAATATTATTTTGGTGTGTGTGTGTGACGCAGTTGTGGGTAATCTTTTGTATAACAAGCTGTGTGTCTTCCAAATTGCACACTAGTCTGCCATGGAAAAGTACAATCCCCTCAAAAATTAAAAGAAAATTGAGTGTGCAGAAATGGACAAACTGACTATAGAATTAAATAATAAGGCAGACTCGAAATATTACTCAACTTGGTAAAAGTGGTATCAATGGATAAAAAATAAAAATAGGAAATATAAAGATCAAGATAAGACATAAATTGTGTTTACATATATTTGAGCAAGAAGGAATATATGAATAGAGTTAAGATTTGTGTACTGTCAGAACGACAGAATTATATAATTATTATGATCGTATTTTCATCACAGCTGTATTTTTATTTTAATATATTAAACTTTAATAAAGCTAAAAAAATAAAAAATGAAAAGTACAATCCTGTTAAGGATTAAAATTGGAAGATCCCTGAGACCAAGGGTGTCAAAGAAACAAAAGTGCCTGGTCTTTTTAACACATGAAAATTAATGGCCCTTTCATAAAGGAAAGCACCTCTAGTTTAGTTTTGAAGAAAGATATTTTATTATAGTACTCTGGTTATCTCCTTTTCATTATTCCCTTTATCAAGGAAAAGCATCCCCTCTTTATTGTTTAATAAACATACCCCTTTTAGCCCTTATAATTATACTACTTTCTGCATATAATCAAGCAATCCCTCCTCACTCTCTGTATCCATTGACTTCCTTAAATCCATGATAAAAGCTTTCTTAATAAGGTAATAATTATAAGAAGTATAATTAAAGGAATGACAATAAACTGTGTTTGACTGTCAAATCTAGTTTAGCTGGAAGAATGTTTGCTAACTGAGAAGCAAAATGGGGAGGAATCCAGTGACAGCAGTATCTCTTGTTAAGAGGAGAATCTCCTGCTCAACACCTGCACTATCTGATCTGCACCAAGGGGCTCTAATTAGCACATTTGGAGCTATGATTAGAGCACCGAAGGATGCCTTCTAAATTCCATTAATTATGGGTAAGAGTTTAAATTATTCACTTTAATGCATATGCAGTTTTTTGTTCCCTTCGACTCTTATTGCATCCTAGAATAGATTCAGTTAAATTATTATGGGTGGTTGAATAATCAGTCAGATTTTTAGATTGGGTTTGCCATTTTTGTCCATCCATAAAGTGCTCTCCAAGGACCTGGAAGAGGCAACTGTTATTGTTTAATGATAGCAAAGGTATCATTTTCAGCAGAATGGGTCAAACTGCCATAGCCAACTCACCATGGCCAACTCACTGTTGGACCACTTGCCACAGCCAACCCATCATGGGACAAATTGCGGCAGGACAATTTAACAATGCTATCTAATTATTTAAAATAAATGAAAAAAAATATTTAATTTTTTGTCATTCACATTTCATTCTGTCCTTCCTTTTGCATCCTTCCTCTAATGACTCCATTCCACCATTTCTTTGATATTAGTGTAACTCTTGTCCCTCTCAATGAGTTGGCTGAGGGGCAAATTGTCTCATTGAAAGATGATATCACCAAAATTTATATTAAAGACAAGGTTCATTTTTAACTTAGAATATTGATTCTCTTCTTTGGATGCAAGCTAGAGAGTCACTGAATGGACAACAAACTATTTCATGGAAAACATCAGAGCACCATGTTAAAGTTTTGAGCAAATGTCAGTCACAAAAATTCCATGTTTCTTTTTATAAGAAGGTACAAAATGGTATCTTCTTGTCTTTCACAGAAAAAAATAAATGGCTCCTGGTTTAACAGATTTCCAATTCTTTTCTGCCCCCTTTCCTAGCAATGCAGAAGAGCACATTTTGGAAAACCGAGGGATTATGTGATTATATGACAGCTCAATTTTATATAAACATCCTATTTGCAACTACATGCTGGTACATGGAACAGGTTTTAAAGTTTTCTTACCAATTTTGAACCTTTTAGTGCAAAGGTAAATTTGCAATGGGTTTAATACTCTCCTTAAATCAGCAGTTAACGACTTGCTTCCTTGTGGAGTCCAAACATGATGAATCTTAGTTAAGCTGTTGGTACTATAGAAAGGAATGGAGGTTTTAATGGGATGATTATTTCCATCTATCTTGTTCCTATTTATATACTTCTCCAGCTACCCTGCCAGAATGGTGGATGGATGACAGCTCAGTTGCACCTGTACAGATTACATGTGATAATCAAGAGAGGTGTGGGCATAACTCCCCATGCTCTGTTTTGCTCCAGGAAAACCACAGCAAATCAGGCAACATTTAATCACAAGGAGATCACGTCAGACCTAATTGTGGGCATCTTGAAGGTCCACAGTGACTATAGGCAGGCAGCACATTGTCCATATATACCTTATGGTTTTTTTCCCATTCATGGATAAGTCCCTGTAGTTTTATTGGCAAGATTTTTCAGAAATGGTTTGCCAGTGTCCAGTTCCTAGCACCGAGAAAAAAATGGTTGGCCCAGAGTCACCCAGCTGGCTTTGTACGTAAGGCAGAACTAAAACTCATGGTTGCTCAGTTTCTAGCCTAATGCTTTTAGTACCACACCAAACTGCCTCTTGTGTCTTAAATAGAAGCTTTTAAAAAAGGTCTTAGAAGATACATAACAAAAGATACCATTTTAAAAAAAACAAGACAACTCTGAGAAATAAAAAAAATAAGCAGAGTGAACTGTGAGTATTTTCTTTTTTTTGTAGTTTCGGCCTTGAGTGTCAATTGAACAATTTATATATTTTTGGAGAAGTTATGATACGCCAATCACTGACGTGAGGTGTTTTCATTTGTGTTATGAGGCATTTAAGGGCCCTTGATCTGAACTCAGAAATAGTCAAAGAGGAAATCAGAGTCAAGATGAATTCCAGTTGGGGTTGTAAAATCTGACTGAGGTGAAAGAGAAATGCTCAGAATTGATAGGGCTGCCAGCTGGGAGACTGCAGGAGAGCATGCTATTGAACAACTGCTTGCTGAGTAACATTTGATTTTATAGTTCATCTCCAAGAGAAAGATAGATTTCTTTCATTGCACCCACTACCTTTTTTTTCCAGTGCCCCATTGAGTCCAGAGCTTGACCCCCGAAGACATGAAACACTAACAAAGATTCAGTTTAAACTCAAAGAGTTTAAAATGAGCTTGTGAATTTAATTCTGGGTCACCATTTCCAACATAAATCAGATTGGTAGTGATGAATATTGAGGAAGGGAGTTTTTTTAAAAATAGATTTCCTCAAGAAGATTTCTTGTGACTGAAAATTTCATAAAAAACCAAGTTCTCCTTAGTGAGACACAAACTCAAGCAGAAACACCACTGACATTTGATTCCCAAAATTGCTTTTCATTCACAGAAGAGTCAGAAAGTAAGTCAGATGCCAAGACTATAGTCTCTACCCTATAGCAAGCTTTGTATTAAGATAACAGGTTTTTGCGTTCATTGTAAATTTACGTAAATGACGCTCTCTGGCTCAGGCTGTGAATACACTCACCCGCCCACTTAAATAGAAGACAGGAATAATTACATTATCCCTCTCCTGTAGCTTGTAATTAATAATGCTTACTTAATTACACCATTCGTAATGGAGAGGGGGGGTTATCTCTGCTTCTTTAACATTTTTGATTAAGATAATTCAACAACTCTCCCAATTATGCTGCCTACTGCATTTATTAGCACAGCAGGCTCTGTCAAATGCTTGTCAGCAATTTGCATGTCATTTATTCTCAAAGCAATGTCCTTTATAGCAAAGTTCTCTGCAATCAGGGAAATCACACATGCCTAACATTATATTGCCAAGTTCATAATAATATATTGTAACACAAAGCTATCCTGGTTACACGCCTTCCAAATATATATAAAAATGTACCCAACTGGCTTCAGCCTCAGCCAAGATCTAGATCTTTTCCAGATCTAGATCTTTTCCAGATCTATTCTTATTCTTCAATATATAAATGATCAAATTTCTTTAGGAATTCTGGATAGAAACAGCTGGGAGTCGACATATCCTGGGTTACAGTCAAGAGTTGAAAGGTAGAGACATTTATGACAGACATTGTCAAGGCTCCCCAAACATGTCTGTGCTATTGTTCTATAAATTCCAGTTTGTGTTTGATCCAGAAACCTCTCTACACAGGTCATTATCCAAGGATCTCAAATTATCTTAAAACATTAATTAAGAAATTTAGTCAACTGCCTTGTGGAGTTTCCACTTCTTGTGTAATTGGTTGACAACTATGAGAACTGACTGCTAGACTAAATAGGCCAGGGATTCAATCCAGTGAGGGACTGGTTAAATTCTCGTGATCTATTGGATAGTTATATCCCCTTATCAGGCAAAATTCTGACATCAAATCTCAGAGGAAAAATGAAACAAATTTATAAACATCCAAATAGGTAAGGTAATAATAGATGTGTGAGTGAATAAAGAATCAATGTAGAAATTTCATCTCCCAATAGAGACTGAGGCAAACCAATTAATATCACAGGGAAAGAAGTGGAATGGAATGGGATCAGGGCTGGTTTCCACTTACCTTTACTACTGGTTCTCTTCTTGTGTGCATGAAGCCCGTGTGCACTTGCCAATAGCATGCTTTGCATGCTCTCTGCATGCACAGTAGAGCACACACCAGCATGCACATGCTCAAAGCATGCTGGTTTGCACTCCACTGTGCATGCTCACAACAGTTTGGGAGATGCAAGGCATGGCAATGAGCTCTACTGTGCCAATTCCACCTGCGCTGCGAAGGCTCCCGGATTTACCAACATTTCGCCGGGAGCTGAAGACATACCTCTTCCAACTGGCCGGCCTGGGGTAATTTTAATAGTGGGAGTTTTATATAGTATTTTAAATGTATTTTAAATGTTAATTTTAAA
>JANHFP010008864.1:21308-33432 GCA_032468135.1 Calamaria suluensis | reverse complement strand
CTGTAAACCGCCCCAAGTCCATGGAAAGGGGTGGTATAGAACTATAACTAATAAATAAATAAATAAATAAATAAATTGAGTAAGGAAACATCTGCAACAAACAACCAAGCTCAGAGAGCACCAACGACTCCTCATTTCAACCCTGAGCTACAGATATTCTCCTTTATTTATTTATTTGTTTCACCTGCCTGATCCCATCACTGATTCTTAATCTAGGAGAATAACACACCTAAATGTGAACTTTTAATAGGATCTTAGGTACACCTAAGCTAACAAAAGATGGATGCTTACAGGCCAACTCACCATTGCAAGATATCAACTAGAACAGAACCACTGGACAGCCAGACCTGCAGATACATAGCTTAACGGTTTGAATTGAATTTTTATAAACTGCCTTTTCACACTTTATCCAAGAAATGCATCAGGTATCCATAATATGTCAACACATGTTATGTCCTTAAAAAAGTTTGCAGGAAAAAGGAGCCCTGTTCACCAGAATAGTATAAATCCAATTATCAAAAGCAACTTAAATGAGGCTGAGCATGCTCTATCAACCAGAAGGGCATTAAGTTAAACTTGATGCAGAAAAGATGGACAAAAATATTCCTATTGTAGCGTTCTATTGGAAATCCTACTTATTTAGCTTGATTTTTCAGCCGCAGGAGGAAATTACTGAATGATCTGTACTGTAATAAGTATATATAAAATGCATATTGAAAAGGGCTTTTATGTTTTATCTGTTCATGTAGGAGATGACCAGACTGAGTCAGAGGGCAGGGTCAAATGTGTGATTAATGTCCAGTGCAAAAAATCAGGAGCCAGGATAGAGTTCAAAAGTACTACGATCTACTGTCGTTCAAGCGCATTGGCACTAGATAAGAGTCAACAGAATTCACAAGGGGCTGGACTTAGATCTCCTGTGGGAGCATAGTAATTCCAAACTGATGATGCATTTGACTCAGCCTGCTCATCTCCTATACTTCAATGAAATTGGATTAGCTTTTATGTTACACATTTGCTTTTAATTAAAATTTATGCCATTTTCTATAATCCTATTGAAATGTGGGGCCCTGTTTTAATTTGGTGTGTGCATGTGTTGTTATTGTTTTTGGCTGATCAGTGGCATCAAGCCAAAAAAAAAATCTGCAACAGAAATAAATCTGAAATTAATTGGCACGTTAATTGATCTTTTTCTGGGAAACAGCAAGCATAGTTTTGCCTTTTCATTTTAATACACAAAATTATCTGCTTGGAAAAAGAGCTCAGCATATGTTTATGTATGCAAATGCAAAAAGAGCTGTATATTATCCTTACATTTGTGTTCCAATTATTTATGAATACTTCACGGCATTCTAGCCATGTATTCTACGATCTACTATTATTACATGTCATAAAATGAGTAAGAAAGCATTATGTCCCTTTGAACAACTAGACTTTTATTTATACATCATTGGTCTACAAATATTTAAATTACAACAGCAGGAATCCTAGGTACACTTATCTGCAAAGATTTCTCATTTAACAAAAACAACTTTATTCTGAGCAGAAGCCTTCAGATAATAACAACTTTTTCACTGTTAATAGAATTCAGCATGCATAAAAACTGACTTGATGCTCTGTGCTTCTTGTTCTCCAAACAAAAGGAGAGAGAAAAGTCAGAACTGAAATCCAAGGATAGGCAGTCTGTGACTTACAACCACAATTGAGCGCAAGAAGTCTGTTGCTAAGCAAGACAAATTTCTGCTATTAAGCAACTGAATGTTGACTCATTTTATGACCTTTCTTGCCAGAGCTGTTAAATGAATCACTGCAGTTGTTAAGTTGGTAACATGGTTGTTAAGTGAATTGGGCTTCCCCCATTGACTCTGTATGCCGAAGATCCCAAAAGATGATCATATGACCCTGGGACACTGCAACCCTCAACATAAATATAAGTCAATTGCCAAGTGTCTGAATTTTAATCACTTGGCCTTGGGGATGCTGCAACAGTCACAAGTGTGAAAAATGGCCATAAGTCACTTTTTTCAGTGCTGCTGTAACTTTGAACCATCAAAGGAACTGTTGTAAGTTGAGGACTAGCTGTATATTTAACATCTTATCCACTTAAAAAACAATCTGTGCATCAAAGAAGGTGAAAGTTATTCATCTGACTTAACTCAGCATCTTAGAAACTAGTTGCGGTTTGTTGAAACCACAGAATGTTACAGAATGTTACAGAACGAAATGCAGAATGTTAATCAAGCTTAGCTTACTTCTAGATGAATGCTTTAAAACTCTTAATGGTCCCTCAGTTTGTGTTCAGATATATTTGTGTTCCATTTCATTTATGATTCAATAGCGAATGCAGCTGAAAAAGATGTGAGAAAGAATTTAGAAACACAAGTTAGGGCAAGTGGCTGGCAAGGTGGTCATTTTTACAAAAAGCACATTGATGGCAAGGTAATGATGGAGACATCGCATGTAGGAATGTTTGCTAAGGAAGGGGGAAAGCAAACCTTTTAAGGAATGGAAAGCTTGAGAGGTCTAGGTCAGGGGTCATCAAACTGCGGCTCTGGAGCCGCATGCGGCTCTTTCACCCCTCTGCTGTGACTCCCTGTCACTCAAAATGTGTGTCACAACCACCAATGTGTGACACCTGCCAGCACACAATTTATTAAGCTTTTCAACCCTACCCCACCTGTAAGCCAACTATGGATAAATCCAAGGAAAGAAAAGTTTCAGAAGAAAACGTAACATTTGATTCAATAACATATGCTAGTTTTGTGGCTGCTCAAAAAATAGTCCGGAATGGGAAGGGTTTTTCTGGCTCCCGGTGGTTTGTTTTTTGTTTTTGTTTTTTTGTGGGAAATGGGTCCAAATGGTTCTTTGAGTGATTAAGATTGCCTACCCTTGGTCTAGGGCTTTAGGTTAAAAGAATTCTGAATTCTGCAAGCAACATTTTTTGGTGGAAATGCCATGTGCTTTCCACTATTTTCTATCAACTGAGGAAAGGATGCAAGATTTCAGTACTCTAATTAGTACTGTACACATTCAGACATCATTACTGTAGTAATATTAAAAATGAGCCATTAAAAGGGATTTTCCTTCTGTGCCAACACATGCAAATACCATATTTCCTTTAGAGAAGATGGTTTAAGTCCTACTTATTTCTGGGAATTCATACCCAACATCGAGTTACATGTGAAGAGGGAAAAAAATTATTGATCTAAAGAACTAAATTGCAGCTAGTCCTCGACTTACAACAGTTCATTTAGTGATCGTTCAAAGTAGAACAGCTGAAAAAAGTGACTTGTGACCATTTCCCAACATAATGATGTGGACAAAATTCAGATGCTTGGAAACTTATGACTTGCTGTCATACGTTTGCAACCATCTGGCAAGCAAAATCGATGTGGAAGCCAGTTTCACATAACATCCATGTTAATAACTTACCAACTGCAGTGATTCACTTAAGAACTGTGGCAAGAAAGGTTGTAAAATGTGGCAAAGCTCACTTAATTACTGTCTCACTTGGTACCATGTTAAAAGAAAAGTTAAAGATAAATTCTCACTTGAAAAAAATGGTATCGTAAGAGTATACGTTTAGGAAATAGAAAATTATTTCCTAGGTATCAACACATATTAGGACATTATATTTATAACAACAGTGAGTCTTCAATATCACCATTTAAATGCTAGGAGTAAAGATCCCTTTGGAGAATCTTTTTCAAACTTTTTTTTTAATTTCTGGAGACCTAATGTTAGTATCCATTCTAGTACAAGAGATACCTAATATAATTACACTCTTAATAAAGTCTTTATCATGACTTCATTAATACAAAGATCGCACAGACCAAAAAGTGAAATTATACTGCCCTCAAAAGTAGACCTTAACCAAATAGTGGTCAAGCAGAAAGAATACATATAAATAATTGAATGCTTTTGAAAAACTGGATTGTTTTACTAATTATTAGACTACTTTTGTGGGTGTTTAAGGCTTAATGATTCTATTTTTACTTTTATTTTTCTATAGGTATGCTTGAAAAATAACATACTGCAGCCTATTTGAATTCAAGCATTTCTAAAAAGAATCAGAAGATAGGAGGGTGTCATTATATTGTGAAACTGCCAAGTGACTGACTCAGGTTTGGCTTTTTAAAGGTAAAGGTTTCCCTCGCACATATGTGCTAGTCGTTTCTGAAGACGTCTCCGTGGTCATGTGGCCGGCATGACTAAATGTCAAAGGCGTACGGAACGCTGTTACCTTCCCACCAAAGGTGGTCCCTATTTTTTTTTACTTCCATTTTTATGTGTTTTCGAAACTGCTAGGTTGGCAGAAGCTGGGACAAGTAACAGGAGCTCACCCCATTACACAGCATTAGGAATTCAAACCGCTGAACTGCCGACCTTCCAATCGACAAGCTCAGCAGTCTTACCCACTGAGCCACCGCGTCCTACTTGGCTTTTTATAGCTAACCAAATATATTCATTTGGTTCTGTATCAGAAATATTATGGATCCACTATGAACCTTGTGCTCCTAAACCTTCATTCCCACATTAGTCCTAGGCCTTGCTGGCTCCTGAGCTTGCAGTGTAGCTTAGTCTGGTGCTGCTTACTCAACCATCTTCTCTTCTTCTGGATTCATGGAACTGTCTGCTGCTTCCTCTCACGTACTGTATGGCCCATGCCCTCTGCCTCTCCTGCTACCCATTAACATAAGGATCTTGGGTAACTTTCAGTGGGAGGGTTCAGGAATCTGCAGACATGACGCTCACAGGGGAATTTGGTAACTAGAAGCCTCTCTCAACAAAGCAGCACTTTAGCTGGAGGCAGAACAGAGACTAGGATTCAGTTACAGAAATCAAGCTATAAAAGGTAGCAACAAAAACAGTATTCATGTTTCTTTGGGGAAAAAAAGCATGGTGGAGTTGCTTTCACAGATGGAGGAGGAAAAACAGTGCAAGGATCTGCATGGTGTAACTTTGGCCTGTTGCAACTAGAGGAGGAATGCTACATCCAGATTAAACTATGAAGCATTTGTGTTCTGTCATAAAATACTCTGCAAGGCAAGGAGGCGGACTGGGGATACGCAGCATTTAAATAAAACAGAAAACTAACCTTTCTGAATCTGGACAAAGTGACAAATGCTGGACTCATAGGGACACTGTAAGATGCAGTGATTTTTTTTTTTTAGGAGAACGTTGCTGTGCACACAGTAATAAATTGTATGTTGGAAAGGAATTACTGCAAATGGTGAGTTTTCTGTAAATGCCTAAGAAATTTATATCAGAATTTGGAAATGTGCATGAGATTGCTTCTTGTTGTATATACAAAGGGGACAAATAAAAACTGACATAAAAATGAAAAAAAAAAAGTGTATCTCTTCTAATTCAGTTAGGGAAATTAATTTCAACATTAAGTATCTTGTGAATCTTGTAAATTGCTTTTTGTTTTATTAAAATGATCTTCATAATGGATTTTTTAAAAAAATGTGTCCTGCATGCACAGAACAATTATAGCTCTCGTCTCTCCCTGTGTTGCGGTCCGCCAGCAGCCTGGGGAGCAGGCAGCAGAGTCGGACAATGAGGAGGCTGGGGAGGAACATGGGCCAGTCCTGGAGCCTGGGGAAGGCCCGGATGAGGGCTCTGCGTGGGCAGCAGAGATGGGGCCAGGGCCATCTGGGAATGATGCACAGACTCCAGAGCCTCCAGAGGCAGACAGCAGGGAGGCAGAGCAACAGGAGGAGACTGTTCCAAGTGCACACATGCACAAAGCTGCCAGAAGGCAAGATCAATTAAAGCAAAAGGGATGACTCAGGAGTAAGACCAGATGATTGGTCCCTCCCATAAAAGAACAGCAAAGGCACTTGGCCTCTTTGTAGGAAAGCAACGTTGCTCATGTTGTTTCAAGTCGGCGAGTCTTGTTTCTGAACTACATGGGGATTTGCCAAGAAAGGCCTTTGGCAGGGTGTCAAAGATTAAGGTTTGTGATAAGCCCAATGGACTTTTTTCAAATGACTTGTTTTGCAATTAATTTGGACTCAGCTGGGAATGAAGTAATTCTCAGCTGTTAAAATAAAATAGGTATGTTTGGGAGACTAATTGTAAAAATATAGTAAAAGTTGTTTCAGACTAATTATGTCTTGTAATGACTAAGGACACCCTGACTGTTCTCATTCTTTTAGGGTTTGTTAGAAGGTTTTGGTTTTTTTAGGGTTGTTGCCCAAGCATGCCATTCCACAAAGCCTCTATGCTCTTTTCTCACTGGATCTGGTCGCCCCGTTCCTGCCCTAGTTGAATTACTGTTGGGTAGTGGAAATAGGAGAGCCAGTTTGGTGCAATGGTTGGAAGCACCAGGCTACAAACTAGTTCTAGGCAAAAGAGTTCTAGTCCCATTTTAAGCATGGCATCAGTAGGGTGATCTTGGGCCAATCACTTTCTTCCAGCCCTAGGAAAGAAACAATGGCAAACCACTCCCAAAAACCTTTCCAAGAAAACTTCAGGGACTAATCATCAGAAGTCAAAAAGTGACTTGAACACACAAAAAAAAGGAGGGGGGAGGAGTAAGTTCATTTCACTTATTTATTTCTTTTCCTTACAAAGGCTGGGAAATAAGTTACTAGTCATCAGATATATTTCCTGGTACATAATTAGTAACCAGCGCTTTTGTTTTCAAATGTTTGTGGCCATCCAAAAAGCATTTTAGTGTTCTGTGTAATTCAGTCACATAGTTCTTCTGCTGGACTAGGATCAAAAACCATCGATCAAATTCGCCACCAACCATACTCCTGATGAAGTGGGATCACTCAACCCAATCTTCCTCACCAGGTAGGGAGTAAATTGGAGAGGTATGTACCTAACTCAAATTTTAAAAGCAAAAGCTTTAAATCAGGATTATGAAGAAATACACGTAAAAGCAACACAAGTCACAAGTAGCAGCACATACTTCATGCATGCAGGTTGAAGTATCTAGAGGCATCAAGCTTATCTGCTCACATGTGTTGCAATGTTTCTGCTGATGTATTAAGATGCATTCCCTTTTATTGACAGTAAAACAAAAGAAAAGTATTTTCACAGCTATGAGCGCACAGAGATTTAAGGCATTCCAACGTTTCAGAATTTCAGTATTTTTTGATTTTACGAAAAAGAATATGAACTATGTACTGACTTTGACTCTGATTAAAGGAATATGTCTGGAGAACTGAAATCAGTGCTATTCTATAACCATCTTAATTACCACAATGGATAAAGGCAGAAACCCTAACCCAACAGATACAGGTAATTCTCAACTTACAACTGTAATAGAGGCTGATCAGTATGATCATAGGTCATGACAATCATAAAGGGGGGGGGGGTGTCACCCACATGACTGAACTGATTTTACAATATTTTATTGTGGTAGTCATTAAGTCTGTGGTCATTAAAAAAACCCACTGTTTGCTACGGGGAGCTTTTGCAGAAAACCAAAAGTAAACACTGATTTTCAAAGGAAAGTCATAAATTAACGTCAGGTGACCATGAATGTTGCAAAGGTGGGCTGATTGCTGAGGACCTGGAATGTAGTCACATGGTCACTGGGATGATGGTGGCTATTGAAATTCCAGAAATGGGTTGCAATGCAAGCACCTTGGAGGGTAGGTATGTCACAAGTAGAAGATTACCTGTCCACTTGCTGCCATTCTTTTTTCTAATAGCATCAAATTAGTGGTGGGCTTCAACATTTTTTTACTACTGGTTCTGTGGATGTTGCTTGGTAGGCATGACTTGGTGGGCATGGCAGAGGAAGGATATTGTAAAATCTCCATTCCCACCCCATTCCAGGGGAAGATTACTGCAAAATCCCCATTTCCTCCTGATTATCTGGGAGTTGGGAGACAGAGAATAGATGGGGGTAGGGCCAGTCAGAATTTTTACTATTGGTTCTCTGAACTACTCAAAATTTCCACTACCAGTTCTCTAGAACTGGTCAGAACCTGCTAAAACCCACCTTTGCACCAAATGCCAATTCCTGGCACTATTTCTTTGTCCCTAGATTTACCTCCATTTTCTCCACATCATCTCAATCGGCATCCTTAAATTTTTTACTAATCATGTTCTTTAATGTCGATTGATACAAATATATATTCACCAATATTAAAAGAATTGCTGTACTCTCACAATTCCATTTTTTAAAGTGTACAAGTGTCATTGTTTTGCCTTCCTAACTACTTAACTGTTAATTCCCATAAACAATATCAGATAGCTTAAATATTTTTCATTATGATTACAAAAATGGCTGTCAATATACATGAAATTTGTAATACAATATTACAAAATTCATGTATATTGGCAGCAATATGCAGAATAGACTAGACTAGACTAGACTAGACTAGACTAGACTAGAATAGAATAGAATAGATGAAAATGTTCCAATAACTTAATTTGGATGATTTTCAAATCACCATGAGAATTGCAAGTTTATATTGTTAGTTTATATTGTTATATTATTTCAGTAATTAGACTGTTGCAAAGACAACAAGCACCCTATTCAGGTCTGTTTAACTGAAGTCAAGGTATTGCTCCTAAACTTGTTTAATGGCACACAACCCAATGGCACACAATGATGCACCCATTGGATTGAAAGTTTGTGGTAGACATAAGCCAACAAGTTCCATTAGCTTTGATATTTTAATTGTTTAATCAGATCGATTTGATATACTGTATAAAATAGCTGCAACTTATGCGAAGGATGAGATGGCATCAAATAATCCAATGACTTCATTTTCCTCTATTATAAGATTTTGTTTTGTTTTGTTTTCTTGAGGCATAGTACTAGTGAACTAACAATACTGGCACTAATCCACTAGGTGTATGACTTATGTTTTTACAAATTGTACTTTTATTTAGTATATTTATATCTCATCTTTTTCCATTAGTTAAATCAAGATAGCGTGTATATAATTACCAACAGACTCTCTTCCAAGCAGACCAGTTTGTCATCAACATGGTATTTACATCCATGAATGTTAATAGGTAAGGGGTTCAACAAGTACATGAGAAACCCAGATTAGATTCCTCATTCAAGGCTCATTGAACAACTTTAGTCCAATCAGCATCTTTCAGTCCATGGGGTTGCAATAAGAATATACATTTGGAGGAAATAATACTATACACTCTGCCTCAAACTTTTGAAGGAAAGCTCCAAGCCATGACTCTTATAAACAAATAACAACCCTTCCTCCCCAGTATATGGTACAATTTAATATGAATCTTCAGAATTTCCTAAGATTTTTTCCACAGTCTTTGTCATATTATCTTGTTTTCACTGTTTAGTCTACTATCCCATTTCCATATTACCTGACTTAATGTTTTACAAATATAAATGAGTGTCACATTCCAATATAATTTAAACATCTACTTATGAATGTGTTTTATTTCAATCAAACCATCCACTTCCAAGTGTATCTCAATATTGTTTACATATTAAATTTATATGCTGCCCATCTCACCATCAAGTGACTCTGGTCCAAGGACAGCATCAAAAATTCACAGCAATGTTAAATCCACAAAATTCGAAGCAATATTGTATCTGAAATTTCATTAGCGGGCTGCAGATAATCTTAACCTGCAGAGATGGCATTTTTTTATTCAAAGAAGTAATGCTGATTAAACTGTAGTTGTAGTTTCTCTCCCAAAGACCTGAAGCAGTATATATTTGATAAGAAAGAAGGGAGGAATGCATACAGCAGGATTGGTCCATGTTTATAGAGCACATAGTTACCATCTTGCCCGGATATAGTAAATTCTGTTTATGGAGATAAATGCACTGGTTGTTATGGGTGGCTAGGCTGGAAGAAAGAAAAGAGAAAGCATGGAAATGAGCATGAAATAGCGTGAAACATAATCGGATGATTTACTTTTGTCTGAAGTATTCCTTGCTGAGATCAAAATGCAGGAAAACCACATTAGTAAGCGGTGTGGCACATACATCTTGGGGCAAAGGGAAGATTTATTTGCTCTGTGCTGAGTATTTAAAATGCCATTATAACTGCTGCCTCAAGGAACTGCCCTTGCATGTCAGATACATAGTTAGCCTTTGTGTTGCAGGAAATGAACACCCTGCAGGAAATGAATATCCTGCCAAAGCCACTTCTGTTAAACCCTCCTTTGGAAATCCAGGGGATTCTCTAAGCTGGTGATCATGATGCCATGACAGGACAAGCTTCCCTGGAAGATTTACCATGAGGAAAGGATGCTGGGTCATCACAAATGCAGGACACATAGGGAAAATTAAGCAGGCTTTAGAGAAGATCTGTCATAAAATCATAAAATTTTAAATATCATAAAATCATCTGCTACAATGCCCTACCTGTCAAGGACTACTTCGCTTTCAACCACAATACACGAGCACACAATAGATACAAACTTAAAGTGAACCACTCCAAACTAGATTGCAAAAAATATGACTTCAGCAACAGAGTGACCAATGCCTGGAATACACTACCTGACTCTGTGGTCTCATCCCCAAACACCCAAAACTTTAACCTAAGACTGTCTACTGTTGACCTCACCCCATTCCTAAGAGGTCTGTATAAGGGGCGTGCATAAGAGCACCAGCGTGCCTACCGTTCCTGTCCTAATGTCCTCTATATTTGTATTCATTTTGTCATTTTATGTACTCTATTCATGCCTATACTTATATATATATTACCTAATATGTAATAGACAAAATAAATATATAAATAAAAATAAAAATGTTACTTACATTCTTAACTTTTATTGAGTAAACATAACGTTTTTCCCCAGGAGCCACATCTCTTCCCCACTCCGTTGTAACAAGTCAAACACCAGCTTGGACACATAATTTTAAAATAGAGATCACAGAATGGTTACGATAGCAAAATGAGGGAGCTTGCCTGTCTGAGCCTCGGTCATTTCAATTGACTTCCCCAGTTGTCCGTCCAACTTTCCCCCTCACCCCCTGCTTCCTTCCACCCATTTTTATTCCTGTAACAATTCCATCTGTCAGCTTCTGGAAAAGGAGTGGGGAAATGATGGCCCTTTTGTGACTTGTGGGCTTCAACTCTCGGAATTTCTGAACCACCCATACTGCCTTGGGGATTCTTGGAGTTGAAGCCCCTGAGTCATAAAGGGGCCAATGGTTCCCCACCTCTGTCTAGAAGAAAACAATCTGCCCACCCTGGGCTATAGGGAAGGATGAAAAGAAAACCCAGCTGAAGAAGAAAAGGATAGACTGGGAAGAAAGGGAGTAAGGGCAGAGGAAGTTATGTGTCTCTGAATAAGCAATATCAATTTTTTTTTCTCTAACTGGAGAAAAATATCCCTGTATAATAAGGAGATTCATAGATAGCCTAGGTTCTATTGTTCCCAGGCTATTGAGACTCCTTGTCCCAAAGGTCAAATATCTAGAACCATCAGTTCTCCAGTCTTTCCTTGTTTAAGTCTCTATTACAATCAGCTCACAAGCAGGTTTCCCATGGCCAACTTTACTATTCAAATGATTGAATTTTATTAACCTAGACTTTATTAACCTAGATTAGTTAGCTTCCCTAACTAATCACACTGTTGCCCTCATTTCAATTCCTCTTTCTCCCAGCCACTACAGGTTATACTTCTGCACTGTATATATATTATAACCTAAATGTTTCTGAAAACCTCCTTAACCCATCTTAAAAAGAATGAGAAAACAGTAAGATTATGGATCAATTGCTCTTGTGCTGGTTTAGTGAATTCTAACTCAATCCATCGGATTATATTTGATGCAGTTAAGAGAGGATATAGGAATCCCTTTTGGGACCATTTCTTCAAGGAACATGCAATAAAATCAACTTTATGAGTAGAAGAATGCAGTCACCAAGAATCAAAAACTATGTTACTTTAATCTAAGAGTTTTGATAGTAATAAGAGACAAAGAGAAAGAGAGATTGAGAATAAGTAGAATTTAATAGTATGGTATTTGAGCTATAGGGACGCGGTAGCTCAGCGTGGTAAGGCAGCTGAGCTTGTCAATCGAAAGGTCGCAGTTCAATGGTTCAAATCCCTAGTGCCACGTAACAGGGTGAGCTCCAGTTACTTGTCCCAGCTTCTGCCAACCTAGCAGTTTCGAAAGCACGTAAAAATACAAGTAGAAAAAATAGGGACCACC
>JANHFP010008863.1:238560-256845 GCA_032468135.1 Calamaria suluensis | reverse complement strand
TGCCTTTCAGTTTATCTCCAGAGACTATCCAGCCAGTACTTATACTAAATAGCTTGAAATATATCTATACTAGTCTCCCTCGATTTTCAATATCAGCAAAAAATACAATAAACAAATTTAATGCAACAATGTTGTCGTATAAGTACTGCCTGGATAGTCTCTGCAGATGAGATGAAAGGCAAAGGAAGCAAGTTGCTCCCTCCCATATTAGGGTAACCAGGTGCCTTCACAAAAAAACACACACATACACACACATGGATGGATGGATGGATGGATAGATGGACGGACGGACGGACAGACATATATCTTTAGATATATGTCTAAAATAAAGCCTTTTTGAACAAAGTGGGGATTATGTCTTAGCAGATATCCCTGCTTATCAATGGTAATTGGGACAAGAATTTCTATTGCTAAACAATGCAGTCTATAAAGCAGGTGGGTGCTGTGGCATGAATGCAGGTGTATGGGGAGGTACATGCTACAGCATGAGTGTGGGTGGGTATTGCAAGCTAGTGAGCAGATGCCCACCTGGGGCTGCACTTGTATTGCTGTCTGAGGGGTCCTTGGGGGAAAATGTGGTGACAATAAGAGCAAATTACCATGGCAACCTGTGACCTTCTACCAGCTTCCCCATTGACTTTGCTTGTGGGTAGCTGGAAGGGAATGTCCCAAATGGTGATCATGTAATAACGGGAAACCATAACTACTTTAACTGCAAGGCTGTTGTTCAAATTGTGATTGTGTAACCTCAGGTCAATTTGCAAATTTGCATTATTAAGCACCATTATCAGTTTGAGATGTCATAGCCCAACAAGTACCTGTATTTTGTATCTGTATTTTGTATTTTGCTCTGTCTCTATCTAAATCAATACTATGCTTTCAGAGATAAGCAATTTGCTCTTCTTCTTGCATTTCTAATTCACTATCATGACTGGAAAGTGAATTCTTATAAACAGAGGACAGTTTGTAGTTTAACTGCTTTCGAGTAACAGAACTGCAGAAACTTAGCTTTGCTATTAACATTCTGAGAATCTCACTCTTCAGAAAAAGGCAGGTGGCAATTCTTCACCGTAAAAGAAAAAGTGATTTTCCAAAGGTAAATATTATGCTTATTGAAATGACATGTAACAAAAGGCTTGTCAGGAATTAAATAAAAGAAAAATATTCAGAGCCTTGCGTCACTAAAAGTATATTGGGAAGAAGGAAGGGGGGGGGGAGAGAAAAGGAAGTTGATAAAAGTATTGACAAGATGGTTTCCAGAATAAGTACTAGTTGTTGCTGCCGCCGACATTTTGGCAATGACAACTCTTTTTAAAAAAGGAAGACAGGAGTTTAGTATTTACCAACTTTCTTGTTTGCACAGGACTGTTTGGAAAGAAGGTGAAGTTTCTTCTTAATTGCATGGGAGTATGGAAAAGATAAAAAGATCACAGGACAGGCTCCTAATCAACCTTACCTTCTATATGGCCGATATTTTTTCTAAAACCAATGCAGAATTCCAGAAAATGTAAGGAGGTTAAGGAAAAAAATAGATGTTTGACTAAGCAAACATGTCAAAGCTGCACAATAAAACACTATTATACAGAAAAGCATGAAGTAAAAAAGGCCACAATCAAAACTAGACATTCATGGTTTTAGGAACAATTCTCTTTAAATTACTCACTCACTTAAAATTATTTTTAAAGAAATGCTGAAACCAATGAATTTAAACTGCTTTGGTTAGGAATTACAACTTTGAAGTAGAAAGCTTAAGTTCAACTGACATTGAACAACCTGGTTTTTGATTTTAAAAAGCATGCATTTCACATTCAAACTGAACGTTAATCAATTTCAGCATGTTTTGGCCCTCCAATATCATATTAACATGACGACTCACCAATACAAAATATATATTGCTACCAATAAGCCCTTTCCCTTCTGAAAAATGTACACTCATATTTTTAGACCTACTTAAAAAAATTAAAAAGCACAATAATAAGAAAAGGGTGGATTAAACAAAGGTGCAAACAATTTGCACAGTTTGTGCATTTTAATAACACCAACAAAACTGACTCAAGCATAATTAAGAGACACCATGTCTTGTTCTATGTTATTTATTTGTAAAGATTTTTATCCTGCCTTTCATTCACAATGACCTACATTGTTTTCTCTCCTTCCATTCAATATACACCACACCAGGATGAAAAAATAAGATGGGAGACATTTCTCTTACCTGTACATCATTTTTATTATCAGTACATTTTTCAACTTTTTCTGCTTGAATTTGCTCTTGACTTTCCGATCTTACAAAGTGTTCCACTGCAGTATTGTCTTTTATTTCGGCTTCTGAACATTTCATTGTATCACCTTCCTCCTTTACTCTAATCGTATCAGTCATCCTCATTAGAAAGGGTTATTTTAAAAATCTAAAGGAAATATGGAGCCTGGAAAAAGATAAAGAAAAGAAAGAAGAAGAGGAAGAAGAAAAGGAAGAACAGGGTTACCATCATTAGTACCAGTATTAGCTCATTTCCATAATACATGAAAATATCAATTTCAAAGGATTTAGCTATAAACTCAGAATTGTTCACTTTATTAACAAATCACAAACAATAAAATATTTGCAAGAATCAAAAGTGACATTCAAACCTACGCAACATTAAATTTAACTGACATTTCAAACTTGACATTTTGAATTAGAAATTATCATTTCATTAAATACCACCTATATATTATATAAATGAAAACAAAGAATTACATCCAGACCTGTACATCTGCATGTGGAAGGCCAGTATTTCTTCAGATATGCATATATGCCATTTAAACTTTTTACATATAATCCTTGACTTGGAATTGGTTGCTTAATGACTGTTTGAAATTACAACAGTCTTGGAATACAGCCCATAAAGCACTTCCGGCCTTTGTAAAATATAGGGCTACCCTTGTGTGGTCACATGATCACCTCTGGGTGATTGGCAACCTGTTCATGTTTGCAACCTGCTGCTGTACCCCCCGCGATCATGTGATCACCATTTGCTGTCTTCTCTGTCTGCGTCCCCCGAAACTCAATAGGGAAGCTAGAACGAAAGGTTGCAATCTGCTGCTCCCTGCGAACGAAAGGGCTTCCTATCAGGAAGGAATCTCAGTCACTGAATAAAAAGGCTCTCAGCAAGACTATTTGCCATGAAGAACTCTGTCTCCTCAAAGGAGCAAATTTGGGTCACACAGCCCCTATATAAGGGGAGCAGCATGCTTCACAAACCCATTTGCAACAACTCTCTTTTCAGATCACCATCGTGTTCCTCAACTCCTTCAAACTTTTTGCTGTTAAAAGTTCTGCTTAAAAATATTTTAGAAAAGATAAATAAAAGACTTACCTGTGCGTCTGATTTCCTGAGATAGGATAGGACACCGGGATTGTGTTTGTTGAGCAAAGCAGTCACATGGGTGTCTCACTTAACAACTACCTTGCTCAATGACTGAGATTCCAGTCATGATTGCGGTCATAAGTGGAGAATTGCTTGTATTCAACTCTTGTCAGAAGGCTTTAAAAGCTTTCCGAGTCCTCATTTGAAAGAATACTTGTAGTTGAACAAGTATTATTAGTTCCATCCAATGCAGCAACCCTACATGTACGTTGTTAACTCAATAATTCAGTAAGTAGAGTGTGATTTATGGATCTCTTGCCCTTAACTATGGATTTGCCAATTAAAATAGATCAGTGACAATTGTTTTTGTTAAAAATAATTTTGAGGGGGAAATCATGAAGATGCAAGTACCATCTTTCAAAGCGAAGAGGAAACATCATTGTTTCCACAGATAAAATTACAAACTTTGGGATGTCGCTGCCCTGCTAAGTGGTAATTAAGCTTTGGACCAAATAGCATCTCTGTTATAATAATACTTAGACAAACGGTACTACAGATTTAAATCATTATTTTATTTCTAAAATATCAAACTATTTGTTGGTTATACACCTACATTTTTAAGCCCTGCAGCCTGCAATTTGGAATTACTAGAAAACAAAGAGTTCACAAATGCACTGAAACCTTTGGAAATATGGTTTTAGATCTGCGTTAGCCTCCCTCCTTCTGTAATAGAAAGGCCACATAAGCAATTCAAAGCTCCATACTACTTGCCTGGTGTATCCTGTAGATCTGTGATTGTGGTCCCCCACGAAAATAAAATAAAATAATCCAAGGATCTTTTTCACAGTCGTCAACCAAGATGTCAGTTGTAATGATCCATCTGGAATCTGAAAGGTGTCCCATGTCCTTATTACTATTGGAGACCCCTGGGCTGTATTATACTGTTTGGCATCAGCAATACCATTCCTTTTAGACACCTAAAAATGTTTTAAAAATAAAAAAATTGAAAAAATAAACATTTTAACTATACTTAATTTTTCCCATGCCTATTCAAAAATTTCCACTTAAAGTTGTTCGATTTTCACAACTTTTCTACAGTAGTCCTTAATATGCAACTTGCAGTTAATTTTAAATATCAGTATTAAAACAGCAATGTATTACAGAAAATTGGGTTGGAAGGAGTTAATGAATTAAATTTCAAATATTGTTCTTATTGTTGAGATTCAGACTCTGTGATATAAGCCAATGATAATGGCATTATTCAAAACTTTTAAGGAAAACATGTGTTGTATGTTTCAATTTAAATAAGACACTTTCAGAAAGGGCTTACAAATGCTACTTCCTTCATTCTTCACTTTCACATATTCAGTGGCTGAGTTAATAAGACATCAGGGTTTGAAAATGATTTGAGATCTTTTCTTTAAAAATCAAGGTAAAAAAGCAGCTGTAACCTAAGTGCAAAATATTACATTGCACATCACTACCTGCATGGATCAAATGGAACTGATCTGAATATAAATGTTAATGATCATCCTGAAAAAAAACAGTACAAGACTTCCATAAGACCGCATTCTGGAAATTGGCCAAAATCCTAAACTTTTAAAATTATACAGGGGAAAAAAATCCACAACAGAAAAGGAAAGGAAAGGAAAATGCTACTGCGGAATTTTCTTATGATCCATGAAAAGATCGCTTGCTGTCTCTTCCCTTTCAACATACCTATCGGAAATCATAAAACCTAATTTATTTTGTGGAGATTAATAAGAAAGATGAGAATAATCTCACAATATACCATCTATGTTAGGAAAAACATGTATATGTTCCTTTAACAGAAAAGAATTCAACTATGCATGATAATTTTTATAATTAATTAACTGGGCATAAACAGATGACTGTCTGATAAATTCAATTGCTGAGCAGATAATAAAAAGAAAATGATTACAAATAACAAATATGTTTTGCTGATTAAAGAAAATATAAGAGATGATCAGGATGTCACTGAGGGTAGGGTCAAGCATGTCATCAGTTTGGAGTCCCTTTGTCCACACAAGAGATCTAAGTTCATCCCTCCTTGAGTTCCGAGGACTCTTCTACTGCCAATTTGCTTTGACCATTAATAGTTCACATTCTTGTAGAGAGTTAGCATATAATAAACCTGCATATTAATTTAAACTGCCTTGACTCCTGACTTCCTGCACACGATACTAAGCTTTAAGTTTATGGATTCTATGACTACTCCTAAACAGATTTAAGTTTACATACTGAATAAAGAAACATGACAAAAATAAGGAAAATATCTATTTCACAGCATGAGGATCCAAATTATTTATAGATGAAATTGTCTACAGGAAAATAACTCCCTAATGTCTCAAAACTGGGCAATTTTATTTCTTCTCTCCTTTAAAGTATCACATCGATTTCTTCCAATTTGATGTAAGTGCAACTGAAATCCAGAAGCCATCATTTATCTTGAGAAAAACAATAAGATCTCCAACTGCCCAAAAGCTAATTTCCTATATTCAAACCTACCAAAATATATAATCCACCTCTTTCTCATACACTCACACAAATATATACACAACAGACACACACACACAAACATGTATCTATATACGTGTGTGTGTGTGTGTATAGATATATGGCAACTGATTTTTTTCAACATGGGAAATCTCTAGTCTAGGGAGTATAATTTCTTTTATCAAACTACCTCTCACAGAAAGGTGTTATGTGCTACCGGTACTATCACAGAGCAGAACTGCCTTTTGGTTTGACCATCTTATTAAGAATTCATGTGAATTGGATTAAAAATTCAATTGATTCTATTAGATCACACATTTCATGGGTAATCATGAAGACTACTTCTAACAGTGAATTGATGCAGGGGAACTTTAATCAAACATTATTTGGATCAAACATTATGCTTAGGCTGCCTAAAAATAAGGATGTTTTCTATTGTGCTATCAGTGTGTAGTTTTGTTCTAAATAACAGTCCCAATCATTTCCTTAAAAATATAATTATTACATTTTTTACACTGCAGACATTCCTTGGGTTACAACCATTTGTTCAGCATCTATTCAAAGTTCAATGGGGATGGGCAGATGACGACGACTTAGGACAGGTCCTTGAAGTTCCATACATAACAGCATCCTTGAAATCATGGGATTGCAAGTCAGGGGCTCGGCTTCCAATTGTGATGTCACAGTGAACCACAGTCAAATGATAACAATTTCTGATGCTGCCGACTTCCCACAAACAAAGTCAATGGGGAAACCAGCAAGAGTCAGAAGTCGTGATCACATGAGGTCCTCACTTAACAATGGGAACAGGACTGTGGGAGTTGTTGCTAAGCATCAGGGTCGTGTGACTTAATGCTTTATGACTGGATCGCTTGCTTACCAATGTAGTTTCTAATCCCAACTGCTATCGTAACTCAAAGACTGCCTGCATGACTTGTTTAGATTTCTGTGAAGGCATTCATGAACAGAAGAAAAAAAAAAGTGGTGCTTTGTATATATGAATCAAGGCAGTTGGATTGCAGTTTCTTTGTACATTTGGATTTCAAACTTACCCAGCAATTAAAAGTACTGTATCCTATAAAATATTATGGCATATAGATGATAGCTTCCATTTGGTCAATAATATGCTAGCTTTCAGTTGCAGTACTATAGCACAATGTAAAGAATACTCAATATAAAGAAAGAAAAACATTTTCAGCTGCCGAACAAGAAATAAAAGATTAGAATTGTTCTGTACGGCAGAGGGCAGTAAAACTCTTCAACGTCTCAAATCATTCAGCTTGAGATTTGCTAAACAGAAGGTTCAAACAGTAAAAAACTCAAATAATTATAAATACCCAAGCTATAAATCATTACATAAACCATCAAAATAATTATTCAGTTGCAATTTCTTCCTATCGGGTTAGGGTTGCTTACTATATTGTATGCAACTGTATATAAAGACAGAATTAAAACTGCAAAAATAAAATACATTCCTTTTAACAGAGAGCAATTTATTTTTAAATAAATGTGAAAGATGGAAGGCTTTGGCCATATACAACTGAGCAAACTTCATTTTTTAAAATGTTACAGTACAGTAAACAATGACGTGTTACAATGAAGGAAAAAGAAGTCACTGAAATTCTAATAAAATTAGAACTATTGCCCACGTCCTCTTATAAGGAAAGTATGTTCATGTGAAAAGCTATAAAAGCTTAGCCAATATTTTGTTGGCGTAACATTTCGTGACATTTATAATAGAATCAACAAAAGTTGACACTGTCCTGTTTTTCTCCTTTCTCAGTTATCTCTCTAATATATAAGAAGCATTCATTTTTCAATGGCTAAAGAATTCTGCAATGTTATTTTTCACATATTTTTTTCCTTCACTAATCTATTTCGTAACAGAAAGCAAAATGCTTTCTGTTACATAAATTACTTCCAGAATTATCTTTTTAATTTTTTAGCATTATGGCTAAGAAAGTCATAATGACCTTTTTTTTTTTTTTAGTTCAGCAGACAGCACTCTCTCATCTTCAGCATATAGCAGGCAACTCGGTATTCAAATACCTGTCTGTGTCCTCTTTTACAATTTAAGTCATAGGTTTATATGCTTTTTTTTTTTTAAAAAAAGCTATTACTTTGGCAAAAAATAGGCCAAGGCGACATTATATACACATACATTTCAGCTGCTTCAAAATTCAAAAATAATGAACAGAAGGTCTGGAAAAGCCTTGGGCTGCTACTCAATGCCTAATTATTACTTTTTCCCAAAGGAGGCAAGTAAGCTGGTGAGGGACTCCAAACATTGCCTCTAATCAGGGAGGCAACATTTGAGGCAGCACAATATACCTGAATTTTGAAGGCCATGTTGTCAGAAAATGGTTGCAATGTGACGATTTGCCAACTCACAAAACGGTTTATACAGGTAGTCCTCGACTTACCACAATTGAGCACGTTTCTGTTGCTAAGCAAGACAGTGGTTAAGTGAACTTGCCCCGTTTTCTGACCTTTCTTGCCACAGTTGTTAAGTGAACCAGTGCCGTTGTTAAAATTACAGGTATTCCTCGAATTATGACAACTGAGCCAAGGATGGGTTCCACTGACCTTTGCTACCAGTTCTCTTCAGGCACGTGCTTTGCGTAAAATGTGCGCTCCATGCATGCGCAGTAGAGAATGCATGTCAGCATGCATGCCAAATGTGAACTCCATGCATGTGCGCTACCATTTTGGGGAGGTAAGGTGCGCCAGTCAGCTCTGCCAAGCCTATTCAGCTGGCGAAAAAAGCCCCAAAAACAGTAAAAATAGTGCGAGGAGAGAGGGAGGGCCCAGTTCACAACCATAGAGAACCGGTTCACTGATGTCATCAGGTCATCACTACCAGATCGCGTGAACCGGTCCGAATCGGGAGCAACCCACCACTGAATTGAGCCCCAAATTTGTTGTTAAGTGAGACATTTGTTAAGTGGATTTTGCTCCAATTTACCCGTTGTTAAGTGAATCACTGCAATTGTTAAGTTAATATCATGGCTGTTAAATGAATCTGGCTTCTTCAATGACTTTTGCTTGTAAGATCACAAAAAATGATCACATGACCCCAGGACACAGCAACTGTCATAAATGAGTCAGTTGCCAAGCATCTGTATTTTGATCAGCTGACTGCGAGGATACTGCAAAGGTCATAAGTGCGGGAAAGCGTCTTAAGTCACTTTTTCCAGTGCCGTTGTAACATCAAACGTTCACTAAATGAGCTGTTGTAAATCAAGTACCAGCTGTATTTCTGGCATGGCCAATCGTCAGACATCCGTTTGTAAGAAAGAAAAGTAATGAGGTTGTAGCCTGCCTTTGCCTATGGTTGCCCAGAACGCTTTCCCCCCATCCCAACTCATCTTTACACACAAAAGACACTTTCATGAAATAAAAAGAATGGGATTCATGGGTTTAAAATGTATAAAAAGAAAAGCACCACTGAGAAATATGAGCACCTGCCACATTAAAAAACCAGTCCTGGCGAACAGCTCTGCATACTCAACAAAACCAGCAACTTAATTTTGAATGCAGATTTTAGCCTAGGGAAGGAACGTCCCTCGCAATGTGAGTCTGAGCCCGCAAGGAGCTATTCAGATGGCTGTTTCTAGCTTGTCTGACATTTAGGCTGCTCACAACTATTGGACAGAAGACAAAACCTCTCCTGAGCACCTTAAAAGCTGATTTTGACGGAGAAAGCAGTCTTTCCAATAATTAATGACCCATTCCTTAGGTGCATTTTAAAATGAAGAAGAAACCAGATCCCACGTAATGCTTAGGAGGGCGAATAACTGTTGCTTTAAGTGCATTGCTATTTTCAATTTGATAATTGGAGTTTGAGAAATTGTATTTCACAGCACCATAAGGAACTGTGTGTGAGTCATAATGCAAAGAAACATACTGCACTATTGTTATCACTGTTCTAAAATGCAGCAGAAGCTGAATACATTACACTGGGAACATTAGACCGTCTAGACGCATTAGCCAAAAAGCACACCAGCTTCTTTCAATATGCCCCTTGGATTAAGTAAAATGGTGCACAGGGCACAGAGAGTGCAAGAAAGTATTTTGAAGGTTTTCTCCTTTTCTGAATCCTAATATTATTATCTGGGATTGGGGAAAGTTAGGGTTGATAGAACGTTTAGAAACATAGAGATTCTATTTCTATATTTTTATTTAATTCTACTTTATAAGTAGTCCTCGATTTATGACCACAATTGAGCCCCAAATTTCGGTTGTTAAGCGAGACATTTGTTAAGTGAGTTTTGGCCCATTGTATGACTTTTCTTGCCACAGTTGTTAAGTGAATCTCTGCAGTTGATAAGTTAGTAACCCGGTTGTTAAGAGCATCTGGTTTCCTCAGTTGACTTTGCTTGTCAGAAGGTTGCAAAAGGGAATCACATGACCCCAGGACACAGTAACTGTCATAAATGAGTCAGTTGCCAAGCATCTGTATTTTGATCATCTGACTGCGAGGATACTGCAAAGGTCATAAGTGTGGGAATGGGTCTTAAGTCACTTAAGTCACAGCAACAATCATAAATGTAAACCAGTTGCCAAGCATCTGAATTTTGATCATGACATCATGGAGATGCTGCAAAAGTCATAACCTGTGGAAAAACATTCATAAATCACTTTTTACAGTGGCATTGTAGCTTTCAATAGTCTCTAAACGAACTGTTGTGAATTGAGGACTTATTCTATTTTATATTCCATATTCCATTCCATTCCATTCTATTCAATAGTAGTGCTCATTTGGGGCTTTGGATCCTTTAGCTTTAATCAGCTCAATTGGTATTTGTTATATTCTGCCACTGCTTCATTTCTATTTCTAATCTGGAAAAACATGACAGCAAAAGAAAATGTGACAGTATGTTATCAAATGTAGCATAGGCTTGTTTAGGAGTATGTTGGCTGGATTGAATTTTTTTTTTAAAATTTATTGCAGTATTAAGATTTAGTCATGACGGATGGCAAAAAAAGAAAGAAAGAATGACAGCTTAGCCATTGTTGTCAGAATCAAGACGCAATGACTTATTCAACAAACAATGGGTAAAACAAATTGCGACTAAGCAGGATAAATACACTCTGATAAATGAGGACTGCAGTAAATCATGTTACTTTCCTTCAAAAGTAAAAAGGCTGAGAGACACACCTGTAATATGTGATCTCCAATTCAGTTCTCATTTCCTTGCATAACTACATAAGAATACAGCTCAAAACCTAGTCAATACAATTTTACTGTTTACAGTATCCCCGTTTCTGTTTTACTTTATTGTTTCATAAGAATATCATGTGAATTGTTAGGTATCACTTTATAATGCCTCGGGGTAAGACCATACTTGGGATACTACATCCAGTTTGGTCACCGCAATATAAAAAAGATGTTGAGACTCTAAAAAGAGTGCAGAGAACGGAAAAGAGCAATGAAGATGATTAGGGGACTGGAGCCTAAAACATAAGAAGAATGATAGCAGGAAATGGGGATGTCTAGTTTAATGAAAAAAAAAAAAAAGACTAGGGATGATATGATAGCAGTGTTCCAATATGAGTATCTGCCACAAAGAAGGGGGGGGGGGGCAACCTATTCTCCAAAGCACCTAAAGGCAGGTCAAGAAGGATGGGATGGAAACTAATCAAGGAGAGAACTAGAATTAAGGAGAAATTTCCTGACAGTGAGAACAATTAATCAGTGGAACGACTTGCCTCTATAAGCTGTGCCCCAACACTGGATGTTTTTAAGAAGAGATTACACAAGCATTTGTCTGAAATGGTGTAGGTTTTCCTGTTTGAGCAGGGGGTTGGACTAGAAGACCTCCAAGATCCCTTCCAACTCTGTTATTCTACTATTATTAGAGGTAAATAGGAGAAGTTAAGAATATTTGGTATGTTCACCACTTTGAGTTATTTATAAAAATAATAGAGGAAGGATTTAAAAAAAATAAAAACACACACCCTGCAATCATATTTGGGCAAGTTTTAGCACCCGGTTTAACTAATTTAGAAAGCAATGTCTTGTCCTTTCGTAAAAACAATGCTCTAATGTTCCTTACAATTTGATTGGTAGGATGTTAATGCCATTAAAGCCCACCTATTCCCTAATTAGCTGAAAAGCTTAGGTAAGAATTTGTTTGCCATTCTCTCATATGCCTTACCACACTCCAAAGCTGTAACCATGGAAACTAGAACAGGAAAATGCTAAAATCGAATTATTCATTGCACTATAAATAACATTTTCTAGAAAAAGCAGAAAGGAACATTTGTACTTTAGCACTTTTTCCTTCCCTTCATATACTCAACTTGTAATTATTCTCTGTAACAAACCTCTGTAACAAAGCTATAGACTTTACTGTTAGTTTGGAAGAGAAACAGAGCTAAGCAAACAAGTTATTACTTGGTATTTATTTTTAACAAACATAACTATAGTAGCTGATTTTTTTAAAAAACACCACACCATTTATAGGCTATTTAAGTGGACCTATGTGCTTCTTAATTGTAGAATATTGATGCTGAGCAGGAAAACATGAAGGAAGCTGGAAAGCAGGCAAGAGAATTAAGACTGAAATATTTAACAGCTTATTCTGGGATTTAAAATTGGGAGGATGCAAGCCAAAGAATTAAGCAATAAAATTCTTTTACCCATGCTCTACATCAAGATGATTCATGAGATGGTTTCCCCTTCTATCCACTCTTGTTTCATTCCTAGTCTATATTGATCAAAAACCTTCTAGCATGGAGGAAGGGGCAAAGAAAGCTTTCCTAGGCTGGGAAATCAAAACTCCTCCAATTGGTATTGAAGTGCTTTTCCCAGTTAAGTCCAGATGGTTATACTGGAACTAGAGCTGAGTAACATCTGATTTCCCACTAGGTTCATTAGAGCACAGGAAGACAAAGAAGAGGGGAAGTATGCTTCCCCTCAGCCCTCCATCCACATAAAGACTAAACACATCTATAAGGTTCTGGTTTGCAGCCGGCTGAAATGTTGAAACAAAAATGTGACTTCATAGACCAGGAAGGTACTGCATCTATTTTGAGGAAAATGGAGCAAGGGATGCTTTTGCCTGGTGATGCCCCTCTTTGAAAGCACAGATCCAGCAGAACATACAGCAAATCCATTAACACTCTTTAAAATTGTTAGTTGAAAGCCACTCAAGATATTAAAATTACAAAGGGAACAAAAAAGAGCTAAATGTCATTTAACCACAGTCATCCAAGTAAAAAGAGATTTCCTAGTACAACAATAGTTATACCAAATATCTCAAGATTCTAACTAGGACATACACTTTACAATACACAGAAAAGGGGGTAATCACACACAGCTTCTAAATCTTACTTTATTCTAAGCAACATTGATCTTGCTATTTCATACCATTGTATCTTGCAGTTTTAATGTGTTCTAAGCACAATACAATGCATTTCTGAACTGGCTACTGTAAATATTTTTCCCCCAGACTGTAACATAAACAGAATTTACTGTAACATTTAAAGCTCAGTTATACTGTACTTCTAAATATCATAGGTCACGATTGATACTTGGATAGGAGACACCGGAAAGGCAGGAGATGCAGGGCTGGGGAAACCGACTGAGAACTTACTGCAGAAAAAAAATAAATAATAATCCTGGAATAACACAATGGCCGTTCCCTACCCTGTGGTTCCAAAAAAAAAAAGTTCATGAAGAAATCCATGAAGTCATTTGGAACTGAGCTTGACAACAAACAAGTATTGCATCCGTCTGTCATAAGCTCCTAGAAATATGAGCATTCTCTGAACTGAGGAGATCAGTCAATCCATCATTGAAGACTAGGACTGTCTTTTGCCCTTTAATGGATGAAGTGTGTTAATTTTAATATCAAAGGCAAAATATCACAAGCTATATTACAAGCACGTTTAATGTCCCTGATTTTTTTCCCCTCTATCACCACCATAATTGCCATTTCCATATTTCCAAATGTTTCCCAAATGCTTAAATCTACTGATGAGCAAGGATAGGAACATTGTCAGGTCACACTCTATTTATATTTATCACAGCACTTCACATTTCTAGCAGCCTCTTCTTAATCTTGCTTTTCTAAAAGAGGATTATGAACTTTTGTTCATGTACCGACAGTATTCCTGCTAGTAATTAAATTATATTCCTATATTTAATATCCCTTTGTAGTGGTACATCCATTTGCAATTCCCGCAGTCCTCTTTGTAAAGCAACATGCTTATTCAGCTTTATAAACTGTCTAATGGAGCTCAACAAGAGAGGGGACTAAAGGAACTTAATTCTAGCAAAGCAATTTCATTGAACACCTTCTGATCCTACTGATTTAAATGAGAAAATCGAAAACTGCTTAAAAGTGTAATTGGCGCCTAGTAGGTATGTTGATGCCTCTGCAAAGAGAAATAGAGGGTAACAATTTTTCCTTCACTAGGATGCCAATCTCTAGGAAACTTCAAAAGGTAGGAGATATTTCAATTATGATGCTTTTCGAGCTTCGTTGTTTTATTGCAGATGTTTCATTACCCAAACTAGGCAACACCATCAGTGCTAGTCAATTATATTATATTTCAATTATTTGAGAAAAATGGTTCAAGAGGAAGACAGCTCAATTTATCAGGGGGGTAATTTCTGGAGTCTGTCCTTTCCTACCTAAATTTGCCTTCTCAAATTAGAACAGATAGATTTGCCTTGAATTATTTATCAGATTGGACTAGACTCCCAAGCAAAATAATTTAAAAATCTTGATTTCATGTTGGTCTTACCAACTATATGAGTAACAAACATCAATAAAGGAATAAAAGTGAGGGTCTCCAAATCCCGGTGTAATTCACTCACCAGAGCAATATTGATTGATCAAATTTCTCCTCTCCCTCCCCTGCAGCCTTCATAAATCTACTTGGTGGGGGATGGAGGAGCTACCGGAGTAGATATTAGCAGCAGGTGCAAGGGACAAGAGGAGAGAGGAGAGAAGAGAAATTCCTGTTCTACAAGCAGACGCCCATTTGCATAAATCAAAACACCAAATAAATTATCATTTTCTTTAATATCGTGATAGCTAACTTCATCCACCAACAGAAGTAAAGCAATTTGTTTAAGAAAGATTACAGTAATCACTAATGCTAATATTCAGAAATAAAGGGAAGGGAAAAGCGTGTAGCTTTAGCAGCTGAATTTCCTATCAATGCTGCTTTTTATTTGTATATCACAAATGACAATGTATTACAACACTGTAGGTGAATTCATACTTTTTGAATAGAAGTATTAATATTGATATGATGTACATGATCTATTCTTTATATTTACTGGGCTCTCCACCTGTAATGACTTCCATTATCAATTTTGATACAAAATATATGCCCCTTCCACAAACTAGCATGCATTTAAATCAGGTATTATCAAAATCCAAAGTCAAACTATAAAATGTTAAGGCAGATAAAACATGGGCTATCATACAGGGAGCAATGTAATTAATTTTTCTAGCACATAACACAATGCTGCCCGCATTACTTTAACTGCTACATCAACATTTAATTATTTATGACAAACCAAACATTGTTTCCAATGAGAAAAATGGATACTTTTTATGAACTTCCACAAACCAATGCTATTTAAAGAGGTTTTCTGTTTAATTCTGGGTACAAAGCTCTCAGAATGGATCTCTATCTCTAATAGAGATAAAATAAAATAATAAAGTAAACCTCTAATAGAGGTTACATACATGTATTTTAAAAAATACAAGATAAATTTTTCAACATATTTTAAAGTCTGGTTTTAATTAAAAATCCTATTATCTGTTCTGGATCACTAGCTAATAAATTAATAGCAGTGGTTAAAAACTAAAAAGGAAATATTTACATCTTAAACTATTTAAGCATATTGCAATACTAATAAGTTTGGACTATGTAAAACACACAAGATAAAAGTGTGCTTACTGGTTGCACTGAAATGAATAGGAACATTTGGAACAAGACATCAAGTTCTATTTCTCTGAAGTCCTAAAATAATACATTAATAAATTACAAAAAAATGATTTATTTTATTAGCACCAACTGCATTAGATAGCACTGGACCTATTACAAATGGACCACTGCATAATTTATAAAACATATTTTCTTCCATGGATCTTATTTATATTACTGTGTTTTTTAGGATAGCATTTTTATTAGGTAAAATCTGAAAACCCAATTTTTTTTTTGCAAAAATAACTATTTATTTCCTATCTCCCCCCTCAAACCCCACCCCAGGGGCTGCTTTTTCAGCACTATCACAAAATATATTATTTGTCGATTCTTTTCATGCATTTTTTTTGGAAACAGTTCCTATTGTTCTCAGTAAATATTATTTCTCAACAGACATATAAAGCAATCAACTGTTAATTGCTTTATGGCTATGAAGCACATTAAAATGAAATTTACTTAAATGCATTTTTCTAACAACATAATATAAGCTTTTGGGGAAATGCCTTGAGAATTTTTTGTAAAACTAAGACATTTTTGTCCCAATTTTGTATTTTCAAAAAGAACCTTAAAATGCCTCTGCCTCTATTGAGGCACGGCATATTCCTGACAATCTACCCATTTATATAATTATATATTACAAATGTCTAAAACCTATATATTTCCCGACAATGTAACTGTCCTTACATCTCAGTGCACTGAATGTCTATTTGCGGAAATAAATTAAGCATGCAGATAAATATACAGATTTTTTTTTCTAGCAAGGTTTAAAGAAATTTGCCAAAACACAAAGAATTCTATAAATAGAGCCAAGTTTGTTCCTTTTTTTCTCTCTCTGTAAACCAGACATTTCAGAAATCGCATACCTTCATCATACTGGCATATAGTGTGGTGGTAAAGTTGCTGAGGATACAGTTTCCATCATTTGCCTTCTCTTGAAACTGTGCAGAGCCCCTGAGGGAAAGAGCTCAGCTGCTGCTAAAACTGTACACTGTTCCGATGTCTAGATATTCGGCAGGTAGCTGCTGAAGGATTTGGCTAAGGCACTGGCTGAAGCTTCAGCCATGATCGAAAATCACAACTGTTATGTTGTGATGTCAGCAACGCCTTCGCCCGTCTCTGTAGAGGAACAAGGGGAACTGTCTTGGAAGCTATCTTGAGCTCTTTCTTAACAATTCAGCAGCAAGCACTGAAGGGCTGGCCATAGGCAGAAGATGCTGGAAAAATGGTTGTTAAGGTTTCTTTTCTTTTCGTGAGGGGAGCGACACTTTGTGAAGGCAAGTGAAAATAAAACTGATTATCTTGAAATATTCCCACAGATGGTATCCAAAAGGACTGACGTTGCTACAAAAGCACAACTTTTTTTTTGACATCTAATTAAAATGCCACCAACTTTTCCCCCCCCATATGTGAATCCATCCTCCGTGTATAAAATCCTTCCTCCGTGCTAGAATAGTGTAAAAGAACAGGATTTATAAAACTCTTCTGAGCCTAGCCTAGAGTAGTGCCTTGTTTTGTATTTTGACTATTTCAAACATGAAAAAGGGAAGGAATTTCTTCTGCTAGGACTTGTCGGCTTTTCCCCAAGACTTAATTACTATAATAGGACATAGGCTTCTGAAACTTGATGACTAGAAATTTAGAATGTTCCAATACTATAACATTCTTCTCCTCTCTTCTCCCCACTCTATCCCTTCCCTCCTCTCCTCACATTTCTTTCTCCCTGCCTTAAAGACATGTGGATTTTTAGCATTTACTGTTTCATCAGAATACACTAACAAAGACAGCAGTCTTTTGCGGCATGCTGTCAACTGAACTTTATAAATTTGTCAAAGGAAAAGCCTTGAAAAATATCACAGCCGGTCTTAAGACTCAAATAATTCGGCATAAGTAATTAGCTAATGGCTGCTGCAGGGAAATGGCTGGGGAAAGATTTTGTATGATGGTTGCGGTAGTCATGCATACTGTGTGGTGGCTGCAGTAGTCATGCATACTATTTACTGTCTGTCAGAAGTTAAAAATGTACTAGATGCATGTCTTGAGGGGAAAAAACAAGAGCATTTTCTAAGATACATGATCTCAGATTTACTCAAAACATAGATTTTTACAAGCCTTTAAAGGAACTATTAATAAACACGTAAAAGCAATTTTTTTCTAAGAATATACAAAAACACATATGGTTAAGACACCCCATTCTCAAGTAAGTGGGATCTCTTTCAAGACATCTTTAAGAAGAGACTGGACAGCCATTTGTCTAAAATGGTATACAATCTCCTGCTGAAGCAGGGTGGTTGGACTAGAATACCTCCAAGGTCCCTTCCAACTCTGCTATTCCATGTTATTATACCTGTAACATAAGCACTTGAATAACCAGAATTACACTCTCCCGTTTTCGTACCAATTTAAATCAAAGTCTGTTCTTATATGCAAGCTAATCTGGTTCTTAAATTGAAGAGGGAGAGGGAGAGAG